>JAULBU010010134.1:8361-18384 GCA_032358235.1 Odonthalia washingtoniensis
TTTAAATATAAACCACACACAGGAAATGCTCTCCGTGATATATTATAAATATGTTAAAACTGTTCATGTGATATAGTGGTCCGTTTTATATTCTCCCTGTTCTGTGTGATATATTATGAGAGAGTCACACTGAAGTTATATCATACTCATTTTAGGTGAGAACTATAACATACAGAGTTAGTTCTAGCGAGTAAATGGTGAACAGTGAAAACAAATAGAACGCAGAGAAAATTGTTTTATATGTTGAGATATGGTAACAATTAATCTGTTATTTAAAGTAATATGAAGAATGAAAAGGAGGAGTAATGTGAGGATGGGTGGTGAGATAAGTAAGGGTGGGGGTCACATTTTCTAGGATGTTGAAGACAAAGAATGGAATAGGTATGGAGAACCTCAGTAGAAAATTTCTATAACATGCACAGTTGTTTAATGAACACAAAGTGTTTTTGATAGAAGCATGTCGATGTGGAAACTACAGTAAAAGCTGGGAGCTGGCAGCCATTTTTTGCATGAAAATAGATTTAAACTGTAATGTACCGTAAAGTTACGTTTTGACAGCTTCTTGTAACGAAAATAATTAAAACGAACCTTTCTTTTCGAACTCTCAGACGCAAGTTTAACCGAGTGTTACTTTCCACCCAAACTGATGTTCACCCATAAGAAGGCGCTAGACCAGATGTACAACCACAGTACAAACGTGCAAATTTAGTGATCGAAAAAGTCCAGTTGAATATACCACTGTTCTGTACGACATCCCTGTGAGGAAATCAGTACAGTAATACTGTGAATCATCTAAAAGAAAACAAAAGAGCATATTCACTGGTCCACATTAAATAAACAAATAGAAAAGACGTTGAGAATTATAATCGGTCGGGCTATTTTTGATGATTTAGACTAAAAATCTTCCTGTACGTCCCATCAGTAGGAACCATTGCTTCTCGAGACCAAAAATTATTTTGCTGGGTGTGGTCCAACGAGTTTTCACACGTATTGTCACTCTGAGCTCAATTTTAGATCCTACAGTTCTCGTCAAGATCTTGTTACGATGCCGCACACCGTTACGTTTTTGTCACGTTTAACCCTTTTTTCGCACCAAGTTGAGATCGGCCGATTTACCACATAGCCACGTGCACTTTCTTACAATAAGTTCCATCCCCCGCCGACCAGTAGGAAACGGGGCCTACTTTCAGCAATGAGACAATGGGAAACCACCTTAACTTTGAATGAAGACAAGTACTTCCGGGACTGACTTCACCCCCAAAACCTGCATTTATTAATCAACCATGGAGAAATTTCGGATACGAAAATTATCAACTCTTGATCGTGCAATTTGATCCACCTCGCCTTACAAGCGACGTAACGGACCGGCGCCCATCAGCCGCCTCTACTCAGGTACCGACTGCCACTGCTTTACCAGGGAAATTTTGGATCGACTAGAGACAGTCAATCAGACAAGTAACCGTCCCAGTTTCCTCCCTCCATCTGGAGTCTGTCCTGGATCTACAGAATAACAGTCTCCGCTGCCATAATCAGCCACGGTACCTACAACGTTTAAACCTCCTTTTATACCCGTTCGGTGGAGTCCAATACCCAAACGAGTTACTTAGAAAGAGGGGCCTCTAAAACCGCTCAGTGTAGCCTCATCTTCTCTCTTGTAATGGATTGATCTACACTGGGTTCTACCGTTGCCGATGTAACAATTGTTAGTAAAGTGTGCGACGATAGACGAAAATATTGTATGTTGTGAAGGCGTCGTTACTGATTACCTGGAATTTTAACTGCCAGCTGAATATGAGGAAGATGAAGAGCCCAAACTTGGCGTGTATCTTCCGGGAAAAGCGTTAAATATTGAATGAAAAGGTGAAAGTTTGACGTTTAGTTGAAAACCTAGTTTTACAACGGACTAGTCCCTTTACACAACACCTAAGCCAGCGAAAAATTTGAGTATCGTTTCCGCCTGATCTGAGATATTTTCAACCAAATACTGACCACACTCAGCGAAACATACTTGCACTTACAAACACGTCAAGACTTCACAGGCGGTATCAACCTAAATGAATAAAAGCACTAAAACAATGCGGATGTTGGGGAATCGAGTATAGTCAACCCTTATTAATTTAGACTTACTGGTGGACAATGTTTAGTTCCAATTATTTCGGGTCCCTTTTACTGGGGGAATACAGTGACACATGTAGGGAATTTGATATTTGATTTTTATTGAAAGAAGGTATCGTTTGAGTAGCGTCTAGAGACCGTTGTTGTCGCACTATAGACTGCAACGAATTCAAATATCTATTCAAGAGCGGGGACACATTGTGATATGCACCAAGCGTTTGATGACTGCCATAGTCTTTAATAGATCCTTGCAAGGTAATGCTACCTCTACAAATACTTTCTCGTTATCATCTTGAGGTGTACACTCCGTTATGTTAAGTAAAAGTATTGCATCACATACATGTTAAACGCAATCATCCTCTCCGTTCGGGTTCAATAAATCAGATATTGAAATTCTCGAAAACTGTGGAACCAATTCTGTGATCTGAGTAGATAAAAAAATAGTTTTCTCAGCTACGTATTCGAGACCTCCAATAGCTGGAGATTCCTCAGAAAGCAGTCCTGTATTTTCCAACAATTGGAGATGACTTAGCATGTCATTCCACGACAAATGAATTGGAAGTCCATCATGGCGGATAAAATACCCACCTTGTGTATATCATAAATGCTTTCTTTTCTGAAATATCTAGCGCCCTTTCCAATTGGTATCAACGATACCAAACTTTCAGAGACGCGATGATTCCAGAGTCACAAAGTTGTATTTTTGATTTCGCATTGCGCGAAAAAATGAGAATTTACACATTATTCAACTGAGGAATATTGTGGACTGTGCCATGAGCCCCCAATCATCAACGAGAAGGGCGACCTTTCTGACAGATTATGTCGCGATGTAAGATTGAAAGCGATGCACCCACGCAACGCAAAGAAAATTTCCATGGTCACCCATGCCTTTCCATTAGCATGCCATGCCAATGTAAAGCCATGTATGACCATGGAAATTGTCTTTGCGTGGTTACATCGATTTACATATTGTATCGCAATAACACGGGCTTGATTACCATTGGAAATAAAGCCCGTGTTTTTGACCTGAATTCTTTTATCTGTCGGGGCTTGAATGAAGTTCCTATAAACATCAAGTCATATTTATCCGTCCCTGTTGCGTAGCAACGCACCAGGGCAATAATACTGTTTTTCACAGTCTTGCGCCCTTGGTGACGCATTGCAGCTATTGTCCGATACGTTGGCATTTCCACTTCCCCGTGCGAGACAAATTAACGAAGGGCCCAACGCTTCTTAAAGCACCACAACCATCTCTCTATAAAATTAATTTTCAATTTGTGGACGTCAGGTAGGGTCGTTCACTAATTCTTCTAGCCGTTCCCCGTTTTGCACGATGATATGACCATTCAAATTCCTCCGTAGTTTGAATTCCTTTCCAATCCGCGCAAATAGCTATTGTTAAAGCGGATGGTTAGCACCGCCATGCAGGCGGGATTTAGATATCCCTGCGAGTACACAGATTGACTCAGTGTTCTATTCCAACGCTCAAGAAACGGTTGACTTTCTCGGTATGATAGCCAGTTTGAAGTTGAATTTAGCCCATAGGACTAACTCTCGATAGGATGAGGACTCATTGTGAGATTTACTTGCCGTGGACCAATCGCGAAGCAATTGTTTCTAGTCCATCGTTAGGCTAGCGTAGGTCATGTTGATTGTAGGCTTCTGTTGTGCTCACAAGTATGACTCCAATGTACATTTTGCCTTCTATAAAATTAGCCCAGTAGCTTCTGGGTCATACTTTGACAAGAATTGGTTCCGTTCAGCCTTTATGACGTCTATTCTAAAAGGGTTGATTGATTTAAAATTGACACCACCTCGATGAAGGACAGTACTGAATTAAACGGTTTGTATCAACATTCAGTAAATTGCCCGTTTGAAAATATGAGTTTAATAGGTTCTGCAAGAAACGACACACAGGGTACAAAAAAATAAAACCGGTCCAAAAATATCTGTCCCAATTTTGAAATTGGGAAAATCCTTAATTTTTGGTTACTTTTGCAGGGTACCACGTTGGTTACCGAAACGGTGTCTCATTTAACGAGATATCCTAAGTAAGGCGGGCCCAATTGTCGAGGGTTGACTGTAACGAATTCATTTGCGTATGTTTGTATTGGAGTGTAAACTTTGTTAATGTGCTTGAAAACAATTTGCGGCAGGGTGGTGGATTCCTTTGGAGATATGTACAACATAGTAGGTAGAATCTAGGTCAGACTTCCAAAGAGGTCAACAAGGAGATAAATTTTCGCACAGATGCCGTAGATTTCCTAGGGATGCTGGGCTCGATAGACTATTGTAAGTGGGTACAAATAATTGCCAAAATGCATATCATGGTCAGTACAAATGTAAGAAAAAGATTCCTATAGTCACCATGTAGACCATTGGTGCTGATTTGATTTGGATATTGCTCATGTAATTCAGACCAAATAGAATAATACTGGGATACAAAAAAGTTATCACAATGTTTTACTCGTCTTCAGTTGAAGAGAAAAGTTTAAATGGTGTGTATTCCAACGTAGAAGACTAGGGTTTGCGTAGTGTGACGCGAAAAATCTATAATGGATAGAAGGAGTATATCCAAAATTCGTAGTATTGGGCAGAATATGCTACATAAAACCACCGCTAGATAATTGTAATTTTCGAGCCAGCAAGAGGCCCATCGTCAGGATGCCGAACACGGATTGGAGAGTCATGAATGTTAAGTTTCACATATGGTCTGTTCCAAGAAATATTTGGTACAAGGAGGACATATGTATCATCTTCAAGTTCTGTGTCATCCTGAAGAATTTGATAGTGGGGGATAGGGAGCGGTTGGATGATGGAATCGACTGTAGAGTTAAAGCTGTTCGTGTTCGAAAAGAAGTAGAGTGCTGCTTCACCCGAGAGAGTGGACCGACTACTAATGATTCTTCGGGATACATCTCCGATCTCTGCGCAGCCAGTCGTTCTTACCTAAGGAGCACAGTCAGTACATGAATAATAAAAGGATAGTCATAGAGAACACATCCAGTGAATTATAATGTAAAAATCGGCACGGAAACATATTTTATACCATTCTGCCTTCTTTACATGATTCAATATGCGCTTCCACATGATGAGGAAGTACTCGTGAAAATCAGGATCCGAAGTTTCACTTGGTGTTGACTTGAAGATAAGCATCCGGTTGTGCACTGAATTGATTTTATTGCTTCATTTATGTCGACAATTACCTCTTTAGCAACTTTGAGTTTCTTGCGAGAGAAAACCAGTATGAAATCAGAATCTTTCGTCACATTTTGCCACAGCAGTCCGATTTCTGAGACAATGATGAGCCCTTCCAACTATCTTCTACACCACCGTTCTCGGTACCGTCGTTTTTAGAACACCACGTGGTCGTTCAGTAGCACTTTTAAACCTGGGTGGTCCTTCATCTCCTCGCATGCGCTCTTATATTTGAACAAATCTACACAGTATTATTTGGTGGAGGTCATGACCATATTGTTGGAGATAGCTTTAGCCCAGTTGATGTAATCATGCGCATTTATGCAATTCAGAATATCGTGCGATATGCGAGAAACACAGCTCACAACCGAAACACAATCTTTCGTAAAATTATTTACGCGATTTTTGATGGATTATAATGTTCACCATTGGTGGTTTGTACCAGGATGCGGGCGTACATGTAAATTTAACATATACAAAGTACAAAGAACATTAACACTCATTTAAAAAACGTTGCAGTACATGTACATTAGTACCTAAAGAATGCCAAAACATTAATTGATACAAATACAAAAAGAGATTAAGACATATACAGTACATAAATTACACATTTGGATAGGTTTTTTAAAATTGAACAAGTATATGGAAAATTTCAAAGTCTAGAGTACATACTGGCACTTTTTTTTCTTGTATGGTACAAGTACATGCTGTATATGATCACCTGAAAGACAGGTACATGGTACTTGGTAAAAACATTGCAATTAAGACATGTAATTTTACCCCTTAGCAGCTTTGGAAGCTCAGTTGGCCAACAAGGAACAGTTGCATACATACTTTAGATATCACAGGATCAAATCCTGACGTGTTCAAAATTTAGATTTCACCATTTCTCATTGCTCTAAAACTAATTTATTTGGGCCAGAGAATACAAGGGGTTGTATTTCGGAGTTTCGTTCTAGTAAAATTACTCACAATCGTTTTACCTTAGAGTTGTATCGTCGTTATCCTGACAATTGTGAATTGATATTGTAGCGGTGGTCCATTAGAAGAAGACTAGGCACCAAACGTCACCAATTGAAGTCAACGTACAATTTACAGCACTGGGAACCATGTAATGGAGACTTTCCTGATGGCGAGCGAAAAAGTCTTAGTTTCTGTATTTTAAACAGAATTGTAATCAGAATCATCTACGTTGTAATCCCCGTTGAGATCATCATTTTCAGCATAAACTAATACCTTACCGAACCCTTTGATTGTTGATATATTGGTGTAAGATAATTCGTAATAGGTAGGGTAGTTTTGAGAAATAGATATCAAATCATTGGTCGTTTCAATTCCCAATATGTTCTGTAGTGGAATAATGAGCCCTCCAACCACACAAAACGTTCTCTTGTTGTCGATTTGTGTCACCTGTATACCAAGAATATGACGAGCGATAGTTATAACATTTGGAAAATTTTTGGTATGCATTTTAAACCACTCTGTTCTGTTCCAGCTAGTGATGAACGGCTCAAAGAGTAATCTTTTGAGCTCACATTTCATTATATCTACAATGAACCGTTCACTTATCTCTGCTTCGTCATGCAGAAACACTCTGGACTTGTGTCATCTACTGTATGGATTCGGGCTGTACAAGATGGTTTCATATATTGATTCTCACACAAACATGTATGCTTTACTAGTGAAAACTCGTTTCTGCATTTTTATTCTTGACAAAACATCGAATATTTCAAAACCACGTGGACAGCTTATCATACAACCAGCATCAGGGAAATCTCAGAAGAAGCTATCGTAAGTTAACATGTTACCGCATATTTTGTTGTGATTTTTAGTCATTTGGTTTATTTGATGAAAGACATGCTTGCCTCAAAATTCTGTGCATTACAGGTTTAATGTCCAAGACCACATTCTCGCTCCAAATCAGAATTCTGCCAGTCAAGACAGATGTCCACATGTACCGTGAGTACTGGTGCTGTACTACTACTTTTCATCGTACATATCTAAAGAAGGCTCCCGGAAAATGCTTTATTTACTTGCAAGTGGAACATCTCTCTGTCACATGTTTGTTCGTGACTCACATCATGCTAGTCCGTCCAACCTCTAACCCTCTGAAAACATCATTGTTTGAGGTCTTTATCACCATACGTAGTGCATAATCTAGATCCGTTTCGACTCTTTTAGCTGCAGTTACCACTCGGTTCATAGCGATATAGATCATTATTTATGGTTTGAGCACCACCTATTCTATTTATTATATTCTCTGTTTTCGAAATTTAATCAAGGGCGATACTTCCACGAGACATTGTGGAAGAGAACTGGCTCTCCCGAAGCGTGTTCGAGGCCTCAACACGCTTCGGTGTACGACATGTGTTATCAAGTTTGAAACGATTGGACTAACATGCATTCTGAAATATTGACTGACTTGGATGAATTTTTAAAAACAAAACTGTCTCAACAACATGAAGGATGTAGAGCACAGATTTTACGGTTCGGTTTTATTCCCGGACAACATCTACGGGGAAATTAATTGAAATTTTTGACTCAGAATACTTCAGATGGTCACACAACTAGCATCAGCAACATTTAAAAACAAGCTATCATAAGTTACATGTTGTAACATATTTTCTTGTAAATTGTTGTAGTCATTTCGTTAATTTGATAAAAGTCATGCTTGTCGAAAAATGCTTGGCCTTAGACGTGTAATGCAGTTGTAGCAGTTTAAATAGCAATTGGAATTTGAATTCCAACGTTATTGATCATTTCAAGTGCAACCTCTGTCTCTTCATCTGATATGAACTCATATTTTGATGCAGCCTCTCTCCTAATGAGCCAAGAAGAGCGATGTGCCTAAGTTCCCGGCCAAAATTTTCAAATCCATTTTTAGCGTCACCAATCATTGAATTTCACCATTCAATTTTGTCTTCATCGATTTTGTTTTTCGTCGTGGCCGTTGATGTTGGTCTTAGCACATAGTTCATCGTGCACAGGGTTGAAATATTTCACGTTTCTAAACTGTTGTCCCATAGTTTCATGATGTGCCGACTGTATGGACCGTAATTTTCCAACAAAATATGGAACGGAGTAGATAGAGTAGGTAGTGTGGAGAGAGTGTGACAAGTCGCAGTGTGTCTGCTGGTAATGGGTCTGTAGCTCAATTGGTAGAGTGCTCCTTTCGCATAGGAGAGGTACCGGGATCAAAGCCCGGCAGATCCAGAATCCTTTTGTTTGTATGCATTTTTGTCACGGTCAAAGCGGGCTGCTTAAATGTTCAGTTATTCATGTTTTCAATTCCGCTAGCTTCAGGGCCCTTAGCGCTCAAAAGTTGGCAACATACTACGATTTGCCCGTAAACGTAACTTTTTAAGGTCACACACTTTACACACTGTACATACATAAAAATGGTAAAACTACCCATTTCGGAGGGAATCCCTGATTCACGTGTTACGTCCGTCGCATTTGATCTTTTCCTCTACACCAAGTAAAAATATGAAAATCTCTTTTTCTAATCAAGACGAGCAGCTACACTGTAACAACAAGCAGAAAACTAACGTTGCGTAATTTTATCAAGTATCCGCCTATACGGAACGACAGTGGTGCCAATAGGAGGATGCAATCTAGATTTGTCAGAACTTCCACCATATGCGTGATGATATTTTTGAGTCTGCAGCCATCAGAACCGTAGATTTCACATTTTAACATTTTGTATTCTGACCAGTATAGCTAAAAGCAGCCACCCACATTTCGCGGTTCTATTGCCCCCAGAAATTTTCCGCATTAATTCAAATCCTGTTTTGACCATTTTCAACCGAGCCTACCTATAAGAACGTGTAGAAACTTCAAGTAATGAAAATGGTCCACTACTAGTACTACTAGTAGTGGACCGTTTACTGTTTAAGTAGTGCTTCTGAATTAGTAATTCGGAAGTTAACCTGTGTGGTAGCCATGGCTTCAGCTCTATTTTTGCCATAAAGTTCTGCATTTATTTCGCTCGCCCATTTTCATACGATTAATCCAATAAAATACAACTTCATCCACATACGCTTTTCAAACATACCAGAAGCCCTAGGAAATACCATTCAAACCACGCCAATCCCGTTTCCACTGCCATCGATGCAATGTGATATCAACATATCATTTTTACAATACCACCTCCTTGGAATATCTCAACACCAAACAGCATCGCGAACAATCCAACTACAACAGTAACTGTTGAATGTATCCCAACAACGAACAATGTATTCAAAAGCTTAAATACAGCACTAATAACTTCCGTATCACAGCCAATCACAACTAGTTTTCAAAGAACATTTAATGACCTAACGCCCGTTCCGCCACAGCATAGAACTACTTTTGAACGAGGCACTATCAATCAATCAACCACAACTTTGCCACGACCAAACCCTGGGAAACAAATTCACTAATCCCTTTCCTCAGTACCCTTAATACACCTATAGTACGTCCTACCCATTTATATACATTTATTTCAGCAACTCCCTCACAAAACGGTTTGATATATTTCAAATTTTGATTCTCACACAACCATGTCTGCTTTACTGGTTAAAACTCTTTTCTGATTCTTTTTCAACCTTGAAAAAGCAGAGAGCATTCTAAAATCCCGTGAACCGCTTATCATACAACTAGCATCAGCAACATTTAAAAACAAGCTATCATAAGTTACATGTTGTAACATATTTTCTTGTAAATTGTTGT
>JAULBU010010145.1:0-46463 GCA_032358235.1 Odonthalia washingtoniensis
AGTCGGCTGGGGGGACGGAAGGGGAAGATGGTCCACTGTTTCCGCAATCCAAATTGCCGCCTGGTGACACGCTTGGCGGGGCCATTCCCGTATCAACAATAACTCCGGTGTCTGAGATCATGTCAACTTGCTCACCGTGGCTCCGATCAACTCCATGGGTGGGAACAGTAGCAGAAGTTCCGACTGATGCTGTTCCAGTTCCAACTCCTTGATCATGGCGTGACGTCGATACACTAAAGGCTCTCCAGTTGGGCGAAATTTGGAAGCATCGCGAGGCGCCGTCATCCCAGCCGCAACGGAATGCTACAGATGCGTCTAAAGCTGGAGGTCGTCTGGGCGTAACAATTGCGACAATCGGTCTGCGTGCACGTTGATAACGGACGGAAGCCAATCGGCGCGCACCGTGATCCCAAGGCCATTCATCAACGTCTTCGACCGTCTTAGTTCCCGCGTCATAGGTTGAATTGCGGAGATGAAGATGTTAATAATGTGGATCACCGCCTGGTTGTCCACATGCAGTTGAAAATGCTGATGATGACGTTGCTGACCAATACATTCCAGTTCACCTTGAAGTAGTATCAGGATGGCTTTTAACTCCCTGAGAGTGGTCGAAGAGGTCCTGTCTTTCCAACTCCACACCCCTGGTCGAACCATATGCCGGGCACACCGGAATCCAGATTCTGATCGTTCAGGGTCCCACCGTAACCTACGCCCGACGCATCTGAATAAAGCGCGGCATCTGGTTGACGGGGGTGAATGCACCGACCAGTTGTTGCCTCTCGGGACAGCTTCCTCCAAAACTCGAGGTCACGAATCGATTGGTGCGCCGCAACTGTCGGCGACAATTTGCATCTGCCACGGTCGTAACGGATCTGTAGTTGAGAAGAAAGATCCCAATACAGGCTTCTGGTATAATATCTGGACCACGGGAGCGCCAACCTGAGGGAGATGCATTGCCGCAGAAGATTTAGATCAGCGTCGAGCTCACGTGTCGCCGCCCGAAGATGACTTTCTGCAACAACTTTCGCGCCATTGCCTGTACTTTCTGGCGCTTCCACTCCAACACCATGAACTTCATTTGGTGTGAATCGATGACGCCCAAGTGCTAAATAACGAGCGAGCCCGCCCAATCTCCCTTCGTTTCATTCCGACTCAAAACCAGCCGTACCAACAACGCTGTTATCCAATCGGTGGCCACAGCACAATCCACCTTGGTGGAAATTCTCCCATACGGAGTTGGGGCGATTAGGAAATCGTCGACGTAGGAGAACACTCTGAAACCATTGGATCGCAGTGTTTGCACGAACGTCACCATCAACGTCGTGAACCACAGAGGTGATCTGCCCCAGCCGAATGGCAGTGCCACACACTGGTAGTACTTGTTTTCGAAGCGGAAGATAAACCAGTCGCGCATAGTTGGCTGTAGTCTCATGTTTCTGTATCCCTTGGACACATCCATGGAGATGAAATTATCGTCTTTCTGCATTACAGTGGCAAATTCTACCAGCGACTCCATCCGTACAGTACCTTTTCGCCAATGTTTGGTCATCTGCGACAAGTTCACCACAAAGCGTGGCTTCTTTCCATGTTTTTTGTCCTACTAGACTATAAACACATTCGAAATCACCGTCCCCTTGGCCTTGGCCCTCATAGCGTGGTAGAGACCGATCTCTGTGTAGATGACCTGAAAGTATCCTTGTCGCAGGTCGTCCCTCGAAAAGTATAACTCTTTGGCCGTCTGCGGGATTTCTCCCAACTCTGTCCCTTCTCCTGGCTAGAATGGGTGAAGGGGCAAGTACAAAACCCCGAACTGTATGGCTCGGCACAAGAAATTCGAACCATCCACTAGGCGTCACTCCTTGACTTAACGTTGAATATTCCGCCAAAGAGGGCACCGTTCCACCATGTTGACTAAGATCCATCGGCGGGCCCACCAGCATTACGGCCACCATTTCGTTTGGTGGCATTACTTGCGCTTAGTGGGGCTACCGCCTTCATAATTTGTGTAGTCATGTGACTTTCCAACGTTTCCATTGGCTCGTCAAGGTCATCGGCCGCGGGCATTTTTGATCTTCTCTCAAATACGGGGAGGAACATTTTGGCGTGGGTCGGATCTATAGCCGCCAATCGATACAACTCGGCTCTGAGCCCGATCGTGCGCAAGCTGTACCTCACCGAGATGATTCCCCATACGTCATATTTTCTTGCGTCTTCGTCCCTGCTTTCGCTCAATGCCTATTTCGTGCAGTCGATCGCAGCATGATTGAAAGCCAACCAATATCCGGACACGTTGATGTATTTCGCTTCGTGCTCAACGACGGACCGCATGATCGAGTGCTTCTCCAACTCTTTCCTCATTGGCCATTCGCGGTGATCGAAGAACCTCCAAAAAAGGCTCTCACTGCTGGTCCCTGC
Source organism: Odonthalia washingtoniensis (assembly GCA_032358235.1). NCBI lineage: Eukaryota > Rhodophyta > Florideophyceae > Ceramiales > Rhodomelaceae > Odonthalia > Odonthalia washingtoniensis. Next base: position 2,416 of record JAULBU010010145.1, read on the forward strand.
TCGTAGGGGTACCGGCTGAGTCCGTATCGCCGATCGCAGTCCGTTAGCTCAGCGATAGTTCCGTACTCGGCAAGCCATGCAATGTAGATGCGCGCTTCCGCAATCGTCTTACATTTTGCCACTTTGCTCGCCTTCGTCATCAGTTGATCCGCATCGTCCTTGATACTCTTGAATGACGCCATGAAAGTTGATATTACTGCAATGTGACAATAGTCTGCTCCTTTTTACCGCAAGTTGAAACACCTACCACCAGTTTACTGGGGACTCTCTGAAAGAGATAGGCATGCCCAGGCATTGAAGATGTGCCGTGCGCCATCAAGGATCACTTATTATGCCCGCGTACAGTAGTAGTTACACACGTGTAACCACCCACACTATTATCGTACGCATCGTGTAGCATCCCCTTTCGGGATCGCCTTCGCTATCTGTTGATTACGTTTCATTAATATAAACAGTCGTCTACAAAACACGTAAAATTGCCATGTGTAAAACGTGTTTTGCTAAACGGTACAGAAAATGGACTGACATTTTTTTCGTTCATTGGTAAGTGGCATTACGTAACCTGAATTCAAAAAAGATTTGTGCCATGTAAGGCACGTCACACGCTTGTCGCTTTACAGTTTCATTTGTATTGTGTTCAAAACTATTGGGTATTTGTAGCGTATCACGCGAGACGTACTACAGACATGCAAGCACAGCCATGCACGTCACCACGTGTACGCTCCACACCTCCCGGTGCCACCGTCGCCGTCTGACCATGCCCTATCTGTAATAGACATCCCTGGAAACAGACGGACGCACGATCTACAAGGAGGCAAGCGAGAACACGAACACACTTCGAACACGAACGGCAAACCTCCGTCTCTCAATAAAGACACGTTTCCTTCCGTTTCTTGATTCAGGCAGCTTTGCGCTACCTTTCACTGGTCTCTCAACAACAGACTAACGTACCCGGCACCGCATCATCCGACGATCTCGGTCGAAATTTATAATTTCAACCTCGATCTCTGTCCCCTTTACGAAGCAACACCGATTACGGCTTACCACCAATGTCTGACACATCTCAACCTCCGGTCGATCCAATACGCGCACGAGCAATGCCGCCCTCACAACGGCATAGTTGAATCCGGACCGCGTCTTGCAAACCGTCACTGCTCCACCGTCACCCACACAACAACGTGACAGTCCCACTACCACCCCGAATGCCCTACCAACTCTAGCTGATTATGAGCCGGAATATGTCCCACCCGTCTATCGGAAGTCATCGCATCCATCGATGCACCAACTAGCACCATTCAACCTCTACCACATACTGCCGTAACGGATATGGACGCGCAACCCTCACCTTTATCACCCGATGATATTTACGCATCCGATTTCGATCTGATACTACCGACACCAGATGACTCTAACGTGGATACACGCCCTGCCCGTATCACGTCCCCGAATACCGAGAAAATTCAATTAGAACCCCTCAACAACGCCCGGACCCCGCGTCATTATGCCGTTTACAGCGGATCAACCACACAACCCCCGAACACGTTTGACTTCACACGATCAAGATCAAGCACCGAATTCGGAAACATCTAACGAACCCTCCGTGCATGATGCCCCTTTAGCGCGACGTCGGGAGTATACCTCTGATTTTCTACCCCCGACGGCGCTCGATACAAATGCCCTGGATTCTGACCTTCGACCGGTCCCAGCGCACCCAAGGATCCGCCGGTCGATAAATCAATCTACAGACATTCGGAATTGAACGCCATCACCCGTCTCAAAATCTCCGTCCAAATCAACAAAATGGGGGCTTCGATCACTCGGCAAACCCAATCCCAGTTCGATTCCAACATTAACGCGAATCTCACTCCAATGAAGGAAACGATCACAAAACTGACTCGAAATCTCGACGAATACCGCGACGAAACTCGAGCTCTCCGCGCGGCCTTCGCCTCATTACATAAATCGCTCATTACCGATTCGGAACTTACTACTAATATGGTAGACATCTTCTACTACACCATCGCTCACAAACCGAAGATCTTGACGAAGGACGTTGGCTTCATCCGAGAGCTTGCTTTTACCGAAATACGGATTATTTACCCCAAGTCAGCCGAACCGAGCACATATCCAGAACCAGCGAGCCATCACTCACCATGAAAGCCGTACACTGCCGACGCGCGGACCATGCCAACCATCTGACCTCAAAAACATCCACAATCGACGCCATCCCTCGGAGCTTTTGAGTCGCCTGGTAGCCGATCCCCATTGGTTCCTACTGCCCAACCGCCGAACTTTTACGACTACTCCGACTCGGATACAGAACTCCACATCTCCAAGATGGGGGTCATCCGTCCGGTTATCACCACCTTTGCTACTGCCCTCGATTACCGTTCCTACCGACTCATACTGCGCTCACCCTTGTGCGACGACAAGGTTGCGCAGAACATGTATACTCATACCCGCCGCTTAGACAGCAAGTTGAAGAGCCACCACTTCGACGGATCCGATCCTACCCGTATCTTGACATTCTTACAACGATTTCGTTCGGCTTGTGATTCTACGCGCGTTCACGAAGGAGCTGCCATATGGCTGTCCCTGAGCTTCCTTCGTGGTTCCGCCCGGGAAAAACTCCAACTTTGCCTGGAAACGGGAGCACATGGTCCCTCCGACGGGTCGTCCACATTATCGAACTACTCATTAGTGGTCGACCAATCCTCCGCATATACGTCTCGGACGACATACTCGCGGCAGCCGAATTGGATGTTACCACATGTCGTCAAGAACCGAACGAAACTACCAGTACCTCTTGGACAAGCCTGACTCTGTTTTCTCCGAAAACCGTTACGGATTACTGGTACGTCGCTCTAACATCGATGGCGCCCTTCAAACGGTCGTCCCCCACTCCCTCGTCGACAGGTTTTTATACCTGTCGCATTATCTGATCACGGCGGGCCATAAAGGTGTTAAGCGCATGTACGACACGTTACACCGCCACTTTTATTGGCGTAACATGCGTAACGATGTTTGCAATACGGTTTAAAATTGCCGCTCTCGCGCAAAGACGCGTGGTTCACCGCATCGTCATCAACACAACCTTCAACTGTTCTAACCGAATGGCCCTTTGGAATTCGTCGCTATGGATATCATTGGTCCACTGCCCAAAATATCTTCCGGCAACCGGTTTATATTAGTGATCACCGATCGGTACACTAAATTGACAAAAACCGTCCCACTGGCCAAGCAAACCGCATCCGTAACGGCAGAGACCTTCTTGACTCACTGGATATACAAATTCGATATCCTCGACTTCTTACTCACAGACAACGGCTCCAAATTTATCGCCAAGTTCTTCGCGACCATCTATTCCGCACTCGGTATTCAGAAATTGTTTACGTCCGCCTTCCACCTATAAAGAAATGGTCAGACGGAGCGCTATAATCGCACCATCATTATCCGTTTACGGCATTTTGTGATTGAACATCAACGCAACTGGGACCGATACATCGAGCCCCTCACTTATGGATATAATAGTCAAATCCATCGCTCAACGGGACATACCCCATTCGCATTGTGTCTATCACGCGCCATCCATCGAATCCAGTTATCCTGTCTCCAACTTCTAACACCACCTTGGATACGCCTCTCTCCATCCCAGCTTCAACCCGCACCACCAAACTGCGTATTATGGACCAGTTGCAGGGCATGCTAACCGATACGGATGCAAATATTAGATTTGCACAAGCCAACTACAAGAAGTTTTTCGACAAAACCGTATGGATCAAAACAACATTTCAGCATTGTGACGACGTTTTTTCGACCGCTTGCCAGTCGAAATACAGTACATCACCGATACGGATACCTCAAGCACACCAGCTTCTTCCGCCCTTGGCACTATCAACAAGATCTTGCCGAAATCGATGCGTCCTTACCCAGTCATCCGGGTTAGCCCGACAACATTGATCATCAACAATGGCGACGGCGAACTGAAGGTCTCCATCGACCAGTGCACCAAGACACCGCCTCCGGATCAAACGCCTCTGCCCGCGCCTACAAAACTACCGGATACGGATGGACTCACGATTCCGCTCAACGACACAACCGATATTAATAGCGACTATAAAATGTTAATAATGTTACCGCCGTCTCGGTACCAACTATGACACGCATATCTTCCCATTATTACAACGGGACCAAAATGACGTATACAGCACTCCTTTCGGATGGCACACTCCGTAGCAGAATACCCTTAGCAAAATTGGATGCACACCTCGTGACCAATTAATGGAAAGCCAGTAACAGCACACGGACTACCAATACTCATGGCCGCAAACCAGCAGTATCATCGACTCAATATCAATTCTATCCTCCTTAACTCTACCGCTAAGGATCCCTTCTTTACCTCTTACTGCAGTCCATATGGCCCCGATCTACACTAACTAAAACAAACAAAAACATACACTACGAACGGAATCTCTTCTGAAATCTAACTGATCTTGGCTTGGGGACAAGTCTACCACTTCCTTACGCAGTCTAAGAAACTTCGCAGCGCGATGCTCCTCTTCCCCATGATAGTCGTTAAATTTGGCACACAACTCCGCCATCTCGACGGGTATTGCCCATTCCCATTCAATATTTATTACCTCGCTCGTTGTGACTCAACAATTTCGTCTTCGGCTTCTCGCAGTCGCACAACAATGCCACCACCTACCGTTAGCTACCACCTTTTCGTCGTTCCTCATCATGCTCCTTCTTCACAACGACATGTCGAGTATTGGCTTCCTCCACCTGCATTGGTAAACGTGTTACCAACACTCGCTCCTTCAACAATTCCATTTCGGTTTACCTAAAAGCTTCGACAACTCCGTTACGGTTACCCTGGTCTTCTTCAACTCTCAACTAGCCGCCGACGCTTGCGAGGCATGCATGATAATTCCTGCCAACATCTGACAAGCCACCCCGTGGTCAGCCGGCATGTATCACTAACGCATGTCAAAATACTCCATCATCACGCAGCGCTTACCGTTACTCGGATCACATATCTCACGCTCCTGGAAGACCCGCGCATCGAACATCGGCAATACCGCTACCATCCGCTCTTCTTGAGCTAGTCTACTCTCTTCGGCCATTTCCAACCTTGATGCACGACCTATCTCTGCAGCACTTACAGCTTCACCCCACCTGCCTCCCGTTGTAGCTCCATCAATTGATTGTCTGTCTAAAATTCCGCATCCGATCTGGCTGACTCTTCATCATCATGGACGGCATCTCTATGAGTCCCCACTCGTTTCCGACGAACATATTCCACTACTTCACCTCGGAAGCCCGACATCGTAGTTGGTTGCACACCGTCACGACAAATGACCGGTATCGGGGAAAGTACACACACACGATACCCCTTCTCTTTTCCGTTTCGGTCCAGACACATCTCACGCACACGCTCTTCCAGAACCGGAAAAACAGCTCATATCTCGAAGTCATAATAGAGATAGACGTCCGTTGGAATCGTCTCTTTCCGAATACGGTCGAAATCGATCGCATAGATTCGCATGAACGCGCATACAACCGCCGCTAAGTCCCATACTGAACTGAAAAACAACGCCTTTATCCCCATCTACATCAACACATCAACCAACCGATCCGGCATTGGCGCAAGAATCCCATATAGTCCTAACGATACTCGCGGATCACTGCTTCTATTATAGTTAATTTCGAATCGGCACGCATGGAGATAGCAAATACCATGGAATAGCACTTGTTAGTGAAACGTCTCATCTTCAATAACTTTCCGAACAACGGCGTCGCCTTCAAAGTAGGCGTGACTCGCGTACATCACCAACCAACCAAGGACTTGGACTTTGTATTAACCAAGACTTCTCGGACGCTCTCCATCCGGTCGGCACACGCATAATTACCTCATCTCTCTTGAATTCTGATCGGATCGCGAACATGTCCGTCATATGGTACCCCAGAAAATTTCCATTTCCATGCCGCTGGAATCGGTACCTCATCTCACGTGCACAATCTTCCACCTATCCGTCACGGTCATATACGAAATAGACTTCCATAAACACCTTTACTCATAAGAACCTCGCCCCATCGTCACTCACCGCCGCCACCTTCGGATCATCACGCAACCATTTCAACCATTTCGCAACACAGCGTTGATACTTTACTTCAAACCTGCACCGAAAATGAACAGAATCACATGGTTGGACCGCTCCGAAACCTCGCATCAAAAACCCTTTGTGATTCCACCGCCATGCCCTGCACCGTTCTCGGTTTCCTTTTTATCACCACTTTCCGTCACGTGCGCCGTTACCCTGGCTGGCATCAACGCGTATCTTTTCCTGTCCAGCAACCCAACCTCTTCACCCATGCGTATTAACCGCGAAACCGGGAACGGAACTGGAACATCACGGCGTGTACCATAACCATATTGTTTCTCTCGTAAACGCTGATGGTCAAATTTCTAGCCGGAAACGTCGTCTTCTGGCGACTATAAGCACCGGACTGGAACGGATCATCCTGCGTTACAACTGCTTCTCCCAAGTTTGCCAAATCCATCCTCCCACTGTCCGGATGATACGAACGCATATATGACACCCCCATCTCTTGCCAGCGATTACTATACCCGTCCAACCTCCGCGTGAACGACTCCCTCCGCGCCGCCGGTTCATCCGCATACGAATTCGGTAAATCATACTACCGTACCCTAGCCACACTGTGTTCCACCTCTGCTTCTTCTCGACCGGAATCGGTAAGCTCCCAATCACCACTTAACGAATCCTTCCGATAATCCCCATGATTCATTGTTGGTCCTTGCGAATGTTGCTTTTCTTGTTGTGATTGCGTTTGCTCATCTTCTTGCTGTTGTTATTGCGTGTCTGACTGTTACTCTCTCGGCTGATTTCTATTCTGTGACTCCGAAGAAATATCGGTTATAACGAGTCGTTTTTCACAACTATTTTCGCTCACGGCCCTCCTAACGGCCCGGATATTTACCAAACTTACAAGTGCCCCCGATTTACTGGAGATATCAGCCACACCTCTTTGGAATTCCGACCTATGCTCCGTTTCACCTGCAACCACTACCCACTCCTCAGTTCGGATTAATCTCCCGCCAGACCTCCAACCCCCACGACCGGCAGCCTTTATAATTCACGATGCACCTCCCGACCTGCTCCGAACACGCAACTTTCCGTTATATCGGTTTACAAGAACGCAGTAACTTCAACGATCACGCGTCATCCCGACCTCCCCCGAGCCACCAGCTTGATAAGAATCTGGTTGGCAGTTTGTCGTTTCCCCGTTCTTCGCGGTGTCCCTATACACCGCTCCGTCAAATTAGCGCTTGCTCTGCACACGCATGTTATCTCGCTCCTGCCAGACAATAAGTCTGCACACGGTTATTGGTTTGCTGTCCCTTAATTATGTCGCTCACGCCGCTCTAAATTCCCTTGTTGTACTCCCTTTTTCTTATGTTTTTTCTCTCGATAATCTTTCTTCTTTTAATTTTTTTTCTCTTTCCGTTATCTCATGATTCACTGGTACCGTAAATTTCATACTGCAGGATGCAGTACTTAAGAAATGGGGACTGTAGCGTACCACGCGAGACGTACTACAGCCATGCAAGCACAGCTGTACACGTCACCACGTGTATGCTCCACACATCCCGGTTCCACCATCGTCATCCGATCGCGTCCGTTCCCTGTCCCTAATAGACATCCCCGGACACAGACGGACTCACGATCCACAAGGACGCAAGCGAGAACAAGAACATACGTTGAATAGGAACGGTAAACCTCCGTCTCTCCATGAAGACACATTTTCTTGTGTTTCTCGGTTCAGGCAGCTTCGCGCTACCTTTCAGCATTATTCTAATTGTGAGTTTTGGCAGTACGAATTCAGTAAAAAATGAAAACGTGTTTTCTGTTTTTGGTCTAAAATTTAGTGAAAATTTAGTGAAAATTTATAACGAAATTGATTTGGGTGTTAGTAACTTCAGTACAGAAAATGGCAAAAAGACCAATGTTACTGATTTTAGAAGTACATATGGGTAGCCCGAAACAAGAATAAAAAATTTAAAAGTTTGACGTACAAGTTTGACGTCACACTACATACATTTGAACGTAGAAGACGTAAAAAACGGTGAAAAAACGAAGCAACATAGAGTGACGGTACGAAGCAAGCGATGGGGCATACCGATTTTTGGCAAAGAAAATACAGATCAAGATGCGGAGTTTATACTTTACGTTAGTAATAGAACTGGATTTTCACAGGTTTTACAAAAACTTGAAGCGTGTCAAACATGACATGAAAAAATCAAACTACGAAAAAAGCGAATATCTACAACCAAGTTCAACTGTAACGTATTTTCCGATGATCAAATCCTGAAACATTTTCGGTTCCGTACAAAAGAGATCGGCATAGTTGCCGATCTTATAGGTTTTAACTTTGGTAAAACCACACGAAAAAATTACTATTGCGACAAAATTACTGCCGCATGTATTGTCTTGCATAGACTTGCGGCACCTTGTAGATGGACTGATCTGGAAGCTACTTTCGGATTACGAAATCATGTACTTTCTGAAGTGTTGTGGGAGGCGTTAGAGCAGTGTCTGCAAGAACATGTACAGTTGATCGAAATGTTCAGGAGTGATCTGATGAGTGAAAGAGCTGAAATTTATGCAGAGGCCATCCATAAAAACGGAACCCCACTTGATTGGTGTGTGTGGTTCATGGATAGTACCAAAATACAGATGAATTGCCCGGGTGGTCACGCTTCTCTACGAAGGGCAGTCTACAAAGGTCATAGAAAATTCCACTGCGTGATCCAGCAAACAATAACAACCCCAGATGGGTTGACATTTATTATGTACGGATCTGAGGTAGGGTGGGGTCAAGACATAACATCTTACATAGATAGAAAGTTAGACGAAATACTAGAAGCGGATCTTCAAATTAATTTGCAGCAATTTTACATCTACACAAACCAGGCGTATATGATACGGCCGTGGTTGCAAGTAGGGTACAATCGTGCTTGGGAAAGTCCACAAGAAGTCGCCCATAATGCGGCAATGAGCGCTGCACGCACTGCTGTTGAGTGGTCATATAAGGACTTAAAGAAGATATGGTGCAGCCAAGATTATAAGCGTATGTTGAGAGTTCGACAAGCACCCATTTCCTTGATGTACAAGGGGGAAGCGCTACGTTGGAGCATAAAAGTATGTCTGAAACACGGCGGTCAAACTCAACAATATTTTAAATGTGACCTGCCTTCTTTGAACCTTATCTTCAGATTAATATTTAGTGTTTCTGAAGCTTTGGATGCCATGAAAGTGAAAGTTGCCGCCATTTATCTAAGTTCTAAAATTGATGTCCTCATTTCCTCCTTTTCTATTTCATGTTTTCTTTCCTCAAGTAAAATTCTCCGTTCCTCAATTGTCAATTTTCTTTGTTCCAAACCATGACTTTTATTCCGACGTTCATTCTGATTCTCTTCTTTCTTCTTTTCAAACAACAACCTATCCTCTTCCAACTTAATCATTTTTTTGAAACTCCGTGCGATCGGCTATCGCACTGTTCAACATGTCCCTGTAATCGTCATCTGAACTTTACCCAACACTTCTCCCTTTTATATTCCTATCACCAGGGCTGGGATTTGTAGAATTTGGTGGAAGCTCACCCCACCAGTACGGCTACTACTGACGTTTCTACTTGTTGCCAATATTCTGTTCTCTTCACCTGCTTCCTTGAGTCTTCGCGCCTGTTGAGTAAGTTCCTCCTTCTCTGACCGAATCACCTCACTCACCTTATCCATTTGCAAGGTGATATCACCAAGCAGTTGTTCACATTCGCCGACTACCTCGGCTATTCATGACAACATGGGATTCCGTCGATTTGCAGACCTTCTGTATGATATATGATTATTGAAACGGTCGTTAATTGTTTTCCAAGTAAGCCTCGTACAATCATTTATGACACAATTTGGTGTGGTTTGTAACCATTGTAGACATGCTTCCTCAAATGTTTTTGCATCTCCCCGTGTTTTTCCACGGGCGCACCAGTTACCATCACCCATTACAGGAACAGAATTTCCAACGCAATGTTGAATCGCATCCGCCGCTGACTAACCAAAATTTCTTCAACGACTGATTTATGTGTGTTGCCAATTTTCATAACCTCGGTCAATCCGTCGGGAGGTGCAAATGTATGTACGTCGGGAGGAGAGGCCTATCCGTGGCGGCGGATGGCGTTGATTAGCACGGGGAATTGGGAGGAGTGAAAGAAATTGGTTTCATAGTGGATCGTGATGATGGCCACGGGGAATTGGGAGGAGTATAATAAATTTGTTAGGCGACGTGTTCCGATCAGCCGGGAGTGGGAGTGCGCGGGAGTGCTTGATGGCCGGGGAATTGTGAGTGGGCCGTATTTCTTGAGGATTTGGCACGTTGTCGCTTTGGTGATGGCGAAGGATAAATTGGAAGAGGATGTAGAGGGGGGAAAGTGTTTTTTTGGATCACACACACCGAAAGTAAAATCGAGTCGTTCAATTATTGTCGTTGCAGTAGCCGATACGTGTACATAAAAATTATCGTTTAGCATTTTCTTGCTCTCCCCCTATTGGCGCTTTTCAAAACCGCATACATTTACATATTTTTTGATTTCACTAAATCGACAACTTAGATGAGATATGATATCAAATCCAGCTTATATTTCCGCTAAAGGAAAAATGATTCCATTTTTTACACCAGTTTCCATTTTATTTCCGAATTCGTTGTGCCAAAACCTCCTATATAACTTAAAAGGAAATATTTATTTTAATATTTATTAAATAAATTTTAAAATAAATTTTAAAATAAATTTTATAAATGTTTTATTAATTTAATATTAGGGCTTTGGGCCATTTCACGTTCAGTATGGGAGTATCTTATCTAAGGCAAAAATTCTCAATACCCACTAATTCACCCCTTATTCACCCCTAAAACTCCTAAGTAAGGCGCTATCCGACCATATGGTCCAGTATTTCACCTTCTCCCACACTGATCGTGGAATTTCCCTTGATATTATTACATTAAAATCTTTAAAAAATAATCTAATTTGATTGTAATCTAATTATTGTAAAATTTTATTAATTTTATACTATAAAGTAAAGAAATTTGTAGGTACAGGAGTCTACGAAGGCTCTTATAGCTTAGTGGAAAATAACTGGCTTTCCTTAAGGAGATCACGAGTTCGACCTGTGCTCGATGAAATGTCACAATTAAGCGATTGAGTTTCTGATGCGAAAATAGCTTCTTGGACTGAAAGCTAATAATTCGACTGACCACCGACAGGTGTATTGAGGGCTCACTTCATTGCGAGGGCAGTGTTGTCCGGGTAATGCTGTAATCCCCCATAAATTTAATTAGTAGTTCAAAGAAACGTATATCAGCGAGAACAGTGAAACTGGGGATTGCAACGTGTCCCATGCGAGAAAGGCGAAAATGTCTTTTTTCAATTTTAATCTTTTAACGGGCCTCATAACGTTGTATCGACGCAAAAACGGGACTGATATGACGTTATCAGACCCGGCACATTCTACCTTATTGTTGTGACAGAAGTTGTATGTTGTACAGTATTCCTGGTTTTGTATAGTTCCCAAGGAGGTGTAGCGGGAGGACAGATCCTTACAAAAAATGACGCATGGTGACATTTCTACAGTTATCTAACAGTTTGTAGACGTGGGTATGTGATAAAATGATTTTTATACCCAAATAGAGAACCGTGCGAAATCTCTTTTCGAAGCCATATGACTCATGAAGCGGAGATTTACGCAGTATTCCGATGGCTGAAGATGGATCCATAAAGGCGAATGACGTCTACCGTTGCATGGTAAAGGCCATATCAATTTTTTATTGAAAGAACCATGAATATCATAAGTAGATTATAACAACCGTAGTAGGGTAGTTCTAATCTACATATGATTTGTTAATACAATCTTGGTGGCAAATTTTTTTCATTGGAGCTTTTTTGTTCTTGTTTTGGAACGGAGAAGTACTACAACTATAAAGCTGGTTTCTGGAAATATGTTACCTCCATACCCTGTGATAGAAATGACCTCACAACTACAGATATGTACGAATTTTGTATGCTAAAACTGGATCTAAGTAAATGGCACGTTATACAAAGCAACAATTTCCAAGTTATTTGGAAGAAATGAAGAAAGAAGAAGTTGTTCACTAACTATATTAATTTCTTTGTATTATATTTCAAATAAGACGCACGGGAAGCTAAGTAACAGAGACCTTTTAAAGGGGCTATTAAGGAAGACGACGCTAACGCCATATCAACAATGGAATGTCCTACAGCATTCCAGGAATGTGAAAATATTTGTGGAACTGGGTGTAATTGCACTGGAACATCTTCTAGAAGCTTTGAAATTATGCCTGGCTGTTATTGGGAATTTAATTTATGCAGCTGATTCTATGAGTTTGTTAAAAGAATAAAATGATGCTGTGAGGACTGAGCATTTGGGAACAATATTTGGGTCTGCGATTGTAAGGACCAATAATGGAACTATTGAGCGTAAAATAATGAAGGCTATACTGTCTACAAATATGAGTGAATGAAATATAAGGAAATGGCTAACACCATGTGGATACAGATATAGAAGCATCAAGAAACACGTAAAATGTAGTGATGGTAATGTATCCGCAGATGGTGGAACCGGTGATGAGATGGAGTATAATGAGATAAACAACGAAAACGGGGTAAGTATACTAGCGAAAAGAAGTGCTTGGTTTTCTAAATGGATTTTGGAGGGGAGACGGGATTGAAAATTATTTATGAACAACTGATTCATCCCGCTTACTGCTAAAAGGCGAGGAGTCGGAAGCGGACAGATATATCAACATTGTTGCAATTCATTTTCAATGGAGACGATGTGCAGTTACTATCTTGGGTTGTTGAGAAGGTTGTAATTACAGGGTATTGGCATGATTTCCCCGATATCAAACGAAGATTGACAATAGAACACATGTGGAGGAAGTACATTTTGTTTGAGAATGAAGATATTATTTAAAGGAAATTCGGGAGATCAATATTCTACAAAGTTGTTAAAAACATCACTGAACGGCAGATGTCACGTAAATATTCTGATGATTACATTTTGGCTACATTGGTTTATGAAAACATCGGAAATACGCAGAGAATTATAAATGCAGAAGTTCGTGATCCACCTGGAAGAAGAGTAATATTGGAACAGGTCGTGCCCATTGAAGAATTTTTAAAATACAAATACCTATCGTACGTTGAACGTAATACTGACGTTGCCCATAATTTAAATTATGCACTATTTGATGATACAAAATCTTCAAATGACAGTGGGTCTGTGCGACAAAGTTTGTGTTTGCAATGTCTAAAACCTTCAGGTTCTAGAAACGATTGCTAAATATGTTACAGTTCCCTGTATTTCTATTAGAAATGCTGTTGATTGAAGGGAAAGAAAAATATAAAATGTTTATGGCACATCAGATAAGGACGAAGAATCAGTAACGGCACATAATTGATATATTTAAATTAGTAGAAAAAGAACCTTCTGGATCCGTCCTTATCTTACTGATGAACTACAAAATGAAACTGGGACCAGTGCACTTTAGAGAAACGAGTGACGAGTACTATGGAAAATGTGAAATGTCATAGCATGGTACTGCAGTTTTTTATCGGCCCAAATGTTGTATTTCTGATTCTAAGTCAGGGAGAGATGGTTCAAACGTATTTTTCATTGATCATATTATGAATGAAGATATCGCTCAAGATGCAATTGCTGTATGCAGCATATTTGATGCTGTATTATCGCGAATTAGAAAGGAAATTGGGGGTTGTGAAAGATGATGGGTATTGTCTGACAACGGACCATGTTACACTGCAAAAATGACTCCGTTATTCATGCCGATCATATCATTTCATCATACCATTGTCATGGAAGGGATTATACATCCAGAATCACAACAGGGGAAGAGTCTAATTGATGCACACTTCGCTATCGCAATCCGCCACGTTGCAAATTATGTAAATGATAATCATCGTTCTGTTGCTGAACCAAATGATGTCGTCGCTGCTTTGCGTCATGATGGAGGAGTTGCGGGCAGCTATGTCGAACTGCTTTCGTTTTCACGTGTATGTCCTGCTACTGAAATGCGGAAAACGGCAGCACTTGCATGAAATCCGGTGCAATTTAGCGCAACTAAAAAACCAAGTGAGACTAGATATGTCAAACTGACAACAGAAAAATTTATTATGATAACTTTCAATAATTCTGGTGGTCCAATGTCCACATACTTTATTGAAAATTATAAAAGTGAGAAAATAAATAGTGTATATGTATATGATTTACTAAATCATTATAAATTAATGGATGGTATATGTGCGGAAATCGAAACGAAGTTTGGAAGAGGAAAGGGAAGCTCACTACGAATATTATATGATTTTATTTTGAAATCGAATGACATAAAAGACCAGAATATGAAGTATAACGAAAAAAAAATTAGTGGATACTGCGGTCAAAGTTTTGCAGCTGGGACCGCCGTAAGATCAACAATCTCAAATAAAACAATCTAAAATTCTAGTAATGGATATTAATCTGGAAGTGTAGAAAAAAATGTGATGTATGTCGGAACGGAAACTGACGTCATTGTCCACTACAAAAGTCCTGTACGTAAGAAAGGGAGACAAGGTGATTTAAAAAAAAACTGGCTGATGTCGTTCATGAACTTGAGCTGAGAGACGAAATAATTTCTTTCCAAAGGAGAAAGGTTATAGCTAAAAATAAAGGATGTAGGCAAAAGGTAGACTATACTGGAATCATTGTTTGTTGACACTGTAATACCATGTTTGAAAAAAATGATACTAAACATAAACATGAAAGTACGTGTGAAGATGACGGCGGTGAACGGTCTGTAGAAAATAGATGTAATAAAGTTGCTATGGGTATGTTGGAAATGAATGAGATACCACTATATGATACATCGGAAGAATCTAACGTATTGAAAAATGTAGTTCTTTCAGAAGAAACAAGAGTTGAAATGATATTCAAAGGAGTGGGCAAGAAAACTATCTGATGGAAAATCCCTTGGCACTAACACAATTAATTTCTTCGCCAAAGATATTGAGAAGATCTACTCAGTTGGTGAGGCGGATGAAGGGGAGAAATGTAGTGCAGCGATAATGAAGTCGTCTATGGAAATAAGATACCCGTCGAGGTATGATATACCAAGTGAGCAGCATATAATTATTGAAATTATCAAAATTGAAAGACGTCGAAAGAACGAGACGGATGAGGAAGAACTGAAACATGAACAGTATGAGGAAGGCCAACGAAATTCTATTGCAGTTTCCAAAGTGATAAGAAGGGAAAGAGATAAAATTGAAGTACGTCCAAAAACGCGTTTTGTAAACGAAAACGATGCAAAGGTAGCGTTTAACATTAATACCAACATTGGCGGAGATGTTGTATTGACGCAGTAAACTGAAACTCAAAATGTAATTAGGAAACAACTATTTTTGGATGAATCTGAATCACCGACGGTTCTTCCTAACGACATACTAGGGATGAGAGTGATTACTGGATGCCAAATTTAGAGTCTCAAAAAGAGTTGGAAGTGATAAATTTGTACGAATCCTATTGAAATGGTAATAATGTGACCTGTATTGTTTCGACCTGATAGTTGAATAAGATGTAGTTTTTACCTTGATGATTTTCCTTATAAGTCCAATGGCGCCCATGGTTTGATACCAACTGATGATATGCCAAAATTGAATCAGGGAAAATCCAAAACACTTCTCTCAATATATTCACTACTCCAATTGAAATCCCTAAATTAGATCTGGTATGTTTTTAAATGTCATTAAGACGTCGAACGAGCAGAATATCATGGTAGTATTTTATACGCATAGGCTCCAGTCTCCAGATCCCTATCCACTGCGTTGCGTAATACGTTTCCTTCGATCTTGAAATTATATTACCTTTAAATCATATTTGAAATTGTTACATTAGGACTATTTAAATCCAATCTAAGTCTTAGTACTCGATACCCAATTTATCAGGTAGAACACGCTTAAGTTTGAAGTCCCCTGGAGGGTGGTCATGTCTGTTGTTTCGAATTTCAGCATCTACGGGAAATTTCGTATCATCTATAAATCACCCATGTAGAACATATTAATCTTCAAAAGTAGTCGATATAGAGTTGCTGTAGTTTAATACAACTATTATTAATTGATTACTGACCTTCTCCGTGAAAATTGTTGAGTTACGTGTCACCATGTGGAATCAAAATCTTTCGAGAATCATTCGGACACGCACCAAAAATATTTTAGCTGCAAGGAAACACATAAACATTTACTAGTCAAATATTTGCAGTCATTACGGAATCTGCGAATATTTCAATAACACTACCCTCCCGTACACAGTCTAACTTTTCAGTACATTCTTCAACGGAAAAGTATCAATCTTCTTTGTTTACAGAACTTCCATCAGTAGTATTCAAATGATTCGAACTTCCATTCCAAATAAAAAGGTTTTCAGATCATTGCAGGAGTATGTCAACAGTGAAGGAACATCTTTACAATGGTCTGCAACCTTTGAATCGCTCTGAACAATTTCATAACTGGGAAAATTATTTTTATCGTCCTCTTTCTCATCATTGTTACAACGGGGCATCGCAGAATATGTCAGATAGTCGTCGGAGCGTTGAACTAATTCAGGTTTTGTTTACTGGTAGATTTTCTGTGTTTCTTTTTCCGTTATTTTTCCTAGGTGCTTATTGCTTTTTAGACTGAAGACTTCCTTTTTATAATCAAAATAATCCTGTAAAAGAAGTTGCCATTCAGGTTCCTCACTCGTGTACCGGAAGAGCAACTTTTGGAAACTTACTAAATAAATTGAACATCAAATATCCAGTGATAGTAGAAATCTTAATCGAAGCTCCTGTAAGGGTAGACACTGAAGTATATATATTGTAGAAATGCTAAATTATATCCGTGGACTTCAATTGGCCTGGTGGGTGTAAAATATATATACGTGCATCATTATTAACTCGAACTTGAACTTGAGACAAAACATATCCAACAATATTCAACTGTTCGTGACAGAGGAGAAAAAAGTAAGAATTATTTAAATTGGGTGATCAGAAATAACTATGTCTTCGCTACATCAAGTTAGATATATATTCCGACAGAATATCGATTATTTCTATATTTATAGTCATTCACATCATTATCATGACAATGACAGTCGTTATTTTTGAGAGTTCGCAGTGTAGATATATATTTCGAAACAAAGATCTACGGTATACATGATCTATATGTCCCACGAACTCCCAGAGTTTTATCCTCGCCACATCTTTCCCTGGAAATTAATTCAATTTTCTCGTGGGCCTTTTCAATACTATGTAAATGGACTTCAATGTTTTTATGTGCAATTTTCATGAGATAAATGATCACATGTACCGTACAGAACCGCAGTCCATCCGTCAACCTCATGTTTCTTACACAGTTATACTTTTGCAGGAGATCTACTAGAAGAAGTAATTCCTTCCTTCCTCTGTCTACGGGTATAGTGACATAAGTATTTGGTTCTCCCCGCAAATATTATTTTTTATCTACGCCCTGTCAATTTAATGCTCATATAATTTCTAAGAGTCTGTTTGCCATAACATTTACCATCTTCTGAAATTCTTTCCATGAAAAGTACTAAATTGTCCTAGCATCCTTTTCTTCAATTATTTCGTTTCCTCCATTTTTAATCAGATTACGAATAGTATGTTCTGTGTCACTACCAGCACATGGAATATCAGCTACCCTGATAAAAGTAGAACAATCAGATGTCTTGTGATCCTCTACATGATCCGGATCTTCTTATATATCGTACTGTACTGATTCACTTTCATAATTATATTCTTTAAACATATTCCCAGGATAATAAAATATTCACGGATTAATTACTAACACACCCTTTGTTTATGCTGACATTAACAAGAATACCATAAATATATAATTTCATACAATAATTTCTTAGTGACGAAGTCAAAGTAGGTTCATAGTTCTTGACTTTTTCACGGTACATACGAACAGTCTAATCCGAACATATTGAGTCAATAACGTAAAATCCCCAGCTGTATGAGTCCTGTTGTTTTGAAAATTTTATACAATCCTCCATCCAATGAAATGTAGTACAGATGTCGAACGTTTTGTAGTGAATATTTCCTCAGCTACTTCTTGGCAACACTGTAAGATTTGACTTGGTGCTCCATACCTGTCACTTACATCCAGGAACCATAAACCTACCCAACTAATACTTCTGTCGAACTGTACGTGGGACAGCGAACTGATGCGAACTTGGACAGTGTACAATCAATGTCCTGTACTAGCTATGGTCACGTGTGTGGTGGTCTGGTAGGTTGTGTAGTAAAAAATGTACTGCTAGATTTAAGTGTACGTTTCTTGGATAACTATGTAGGTGGTAGACTGATCCGACCACGAACACAGAGCTGAATTACTGAGATTCAACGGAGCTCGCAATTCCACATATCCCTGTACCTATTTCTCATTGGACTAGATGGAAGGATCGTCAAAGCTGAGAGACAATAGAAACGGAACATAACCAGCGAATGAGGAATACAGAGGACATTAAGGATAATAAAGATGACACCAAACAAAAGGAAATAGAGAGGGGATAGGAACAAAGAGGAAAGGAGAGGGGATCAGATTAATAAATTGAGGAAGAGAAGAACGCGAGGAAACGGAACACTACTATCACTAATAAGTAATAAGAGCCTGCCTTTATAACGAAGCAGTGGAAGACGAAGTTTATAATAATGAATAGGAAGACGACATAATAAGTATCACCGTGATTAATGACAAGGTAACGAAGCTTAAGTGACCAGTAGATAAATCGGTGGTTTACGACTCGGTAGGCCTCAATATCAACGCAGTGGGAAAATTTCTCTATGTGGTTTCATTGGTGATATTTTACTCGGTACTAATGTTCCTGAACCATCTAAACATGATATTGCTATTCTACTTGCTACTAATATTTTGGAACTAAAAGGAATTCTTCCCACCCTTCCATCTACTACAATAGAAAAAGATTTTTCTCTCAATATTCAAGGTATATGTATCACAAATTGCGCTTTACATTTATTTCTGTTGTGTCTCCTGGTCCTTCTTATATTCAAATCGTACTACAGTTAAGTGGACTATTTAAATTCTTGCAAACTGCACGATGACGGTGTAACATCCGTGAAGAAGACTTGGAGGTGGAAAATGAAGCGTACGTTTTTACTAGGAAACTTCCTCCGACATGGCCAGCGCGGAGCAATGATGTACAAAAGGAAATTTTTAATTATTGGATATCCTCAGCGCTAATTCATATTGAGCGAGCTTTTGGGGTTCTGGTGAATCAATGGGAGATATTAAAGCTCCCACTATGAGTCTGTGTATCGGGAATGGTTAAACCCAGATAAATCCACTCTTAATCCAAACACATGTTAAAGTACTTGAATCTTTTATTGGCTCTTATTCAGTCTCTTCTGTAAAAGATCCTCATGCGAAATATCTCCGAAGCTCGACCCGGAATGTTTTTCTTATATTTAGCTAAATTTCCGGAGCTATCAACGATTTCACATTTTCAGCTAAACCTTTCTCTAGGTCCAGTGAGCTTGGTCTGGGTCCTTCCTTTACCAGGTTGAGAGAGAGTTGACCTGGATATGGCAAAGTGTCAATAATTTTAGTTCCTTTTGGTCAACCTACTATGTTCGGTGACTTACACAATTTTCTTCTGCCATTATTGACGAAGTGTGGCCCTTGGTCTCGCTTTTTCCAATTCCAGTCTCTTCACACCGACCTTCACGTACCCCCCCGAATTAAAATTTTCAAACACGGACATATTTTGAAGAAATAGTGGATATGTGATACAAGATATCGCTAGTAAAAGTATGGAAACACGGCGACCTCACTTTCCCCTGACTTCGAGAAATTTTTAACGCTAACGTGTACCGGCTGCATATACAAGTCCATTTCTACATCAAAAGGTTTTACCAAACCGTTCATTATGATGGCTATTTGGATTTAATTGGAAGGAGCGATCGTCGGTGACACCATCCGATAGTCTGTACCGAGTCGAATTAATTTTTATTGAAACACTCTGAAAACTAATTGGGCCAAGGGTCTTGTATAGGATGGTTCAGCGTAGTCCGAGCTTCTGATGGGTGATTAAAATGGGATAAAAACTGTGAACTGTCGAGTATTTTTCGTGGAATGGTAAATGCGTGCATTTTTCAAGGTAGAAATAAGGCCCATGATTACGTGAAGTTAATGCAGAAGATTAAATCTATTCCATCGGTACAGGTCTCTGTTGATCTAATTAAGTCGTCAGTAATTACATGTGAGTCTTTGTTACGGCGTAGTTGTCGACAATTTTAGACGCAGGGATGTTCTTTCGGCTATTAGTCTGTACTAGTAAGTTTTTGAAGCCTTTCTCAGTTGGTAATACGTCCCTGTAACAAGATCGGATATGATGTTGTCTGCAGTCATCACAGGCTCTATGCATTTTAACACGTGACGGGAACATAATACAGGTCAGGATTCAAGTAATAGTGGTGATGATTCGGTGGTGAAGAGAAATTTTAATATTAGTTGATATGGATCGATGGAGGGTGAAGAAATCGGTTGTCGATGATGAGGTGGAAGCGATATGAGAGGGCATATCCAGATTGAAAAACTGTTCTACTCGCCATTTATACAACAAATATATTGTAATTCATGCCCTCAACAGTTGACTTTGCATCAAATTGCAAATTTTCTATGAAAATTGGAAGTTTCAATACAGTTTAGGGAAGATGGGATAGTTCGTACATAGTACGGTGAAAGGTTTGTATTATGAGACCTCAATACGGTGAAAGTGTACATCGTAGAATATTGGAATGGTGAAAGTGAGGAAAGCAAAACATCAGTGTGGTGGAATGACTTTTGACATATATGGGAGGGTGAAAATTAAGTGATGACCGAGGTAGGGGCGGATATTTAGTAAATGAAAAAAGTGGCAATTCAGTGCGGTTAAGCAATGAATTCCCTAATTATTATCTCCTCGGCAGAGAAGACAGGTTTTGGCGGTATGTCCTTCCACATTGCATAGAGAGTAGGCATATGTACGGCTTCGTTTCTGATTCGGGCCTCTTTCATACCATGAATTTCTACGTCGGCCAGTACCTTTGACTGGTCGACCCCTCGGTGGAGCAATTGCGACCGGAATGTGCAGATTTTCAAACTTCATTTTTGTTGACAATTCCATCTTTCTCACATTGTTTGAAGATAAACTCCGCCAACTTCAATCTTAAATCTTTCATTTCCATACCAGAAATGCTCTACACTTCTACGAAATGACCCAAATCTCGTAGAATACTTGCATAATCGTCAAGCGCCTCCATTTTTACAGCTCTACCCCTGTTCATGTCGTCATTTAATCCTTGTTTTTCCACTCTGAAGTGCCTCGCGTCCAGATGTCTCACATAAATTACTTTCGCTTTTCTAATTCATGTAATGTTCCCTGTACTCAAACTTGGGTCCTTAGAGAATTCAGTCCCCAATAATCTCGAAACCTTCTTAGTAGTATATGCTGCAACACATCTCTTTCGTTTCGATGTATTCGTACCGTCTTTGTTCATCCCCGTATTTTGCACCATACCGAAACATTCATCGATCTATCTCGGCGCACGTTTCCGCTTCTCTCTGCATCGTTGCGAAAAAGAAAAAAAGGGGTAAGATGATAACGATCGTATGTAGGTGAAATGTTGGTGAATTATCGATAATGGGACGAAATGAGCAAACTGCGACGTCTTCAGTACGGTGATTCTCATTTACGAACGATCGAAATTCGATCGAAATTTTCACGCAACACATTTACAGTATGATAATTGAAATAATGAGTACGGTGAAAAAAAAACCTCACCGTACTTAATTTCAACTTCACCCTTCTTTTCACAATAAGAATATTGACTCTCCCAACGTTCACCATACCGATATTCAACTATGCACACTTTCACCGTACTGAGGTCTCATATTACAAACCTTTCACTGTACTAAATATGGATTTTCCCTAATATTAATAATAACCATTAATATTATTATTAATAATTATAAAGATGAAAATAATCTTTATTATAATAATGTAATTAATAATCACAACAGTAATCACAACAATTAAAATAATAATAATTTGAATAAATTCAAAACTAGTAATACCAACTACACAAATCACGCCGCCTTTCCTGCTGCTCATATTTGTCCAAACAGGAAAAAACCATTCGTGGATCCAACTGCTGCCCCAACCATTTCCGCTAATGTCAACGTCGTTTTTTCTTTGGTTATTGCTGCAGTTTCTGGAGGCATTAACATTTTCTGTTCTACCTATATGAGCCAACATGAACAATTACTGCAGGTCATGGTGGCATTTTAAACTGTTAAAACTATCCTGGCTCTGCTTCTATGAACCATCTCTGCAGTTTCATGACACTGTTGCTGCCTACATAAACCGCAAGGGACACAGACTTCTGCTATATGAAACCCAAATGTTATATTGAGATGGTGTAAATCAATAACATGCCTTTCAATGATATTTCCAACAGCAACAGTAGCAATTCCATTGCGAAACACACACTTACCACTTCTAAAGTTGTTAATTCAAGTAGCGAGCAAGTTACAAATCAATTTTCCTCTGCAATCCATCCTGATTCTACGTTACAACTCCAACATTTAATTATATAACACATATCATGAATTATGTACCATGAATTGTTCGATTTTTGGAAAATCTATTAACCTTATCCATGAAATGAAATGAAAATATTCCAATCAAGGATGTATCTATGTCACCCTACAATCATGTAATATTAGTCAACACATCATCCTCAACGTTTATTGATTATCCTTTTCAATTTACCCACTTTGTCAACAATTTTAGTGGGTGTTGGAAAGTCCACCGGTACATTACCGTTGGTTAAATCGAATTCTTTTAACAACTCTGCCTCAATCCTCTGTGGAGCAATTCCTGGATTACGTATCACTATACGCAAAATACCATCAGAATAGAGCTCCAACATCCCCTTCCTGGAGCTAGATCCATGACCAGGAACAAGACTACCATGTTCTGTCCTCACAAAAGGAAACTGCGACCGGGCGGACACCATTTCCTTCTGTGCACATACACCAACACCTGTTTCAACTGTGTTACACAAACCGCTGATAGTATTAATGTAAGTAGTCACATAACTTCGGTAATTACCATGCGGGGTAACAGGAATGTCAGGTTGCGGGAAGTTATTCTCAACATGTGATAAATTCATAGCACAGGTATCCATTACAATAGCTAAACCAACTTGATCATCAATTGTGTTGCCACTAGTTCCATTCGCCATATATTCTTGGGCTTCTTTCATATTTTTTAATTTTAATGCTCTTGTCAACTGTGATATCTTTCGGGAAATCTGTTGCTCACTTGGAACCAAATATTGATGCGGATATGCTATTCTAATTTCATTCCTCATCATCGCAGCGCTCACCTTCCTCCCTGAATGCGCAGCTCCACTGTCTAATCACAACTTTATATCCCTGTCGTAAAATCCAACATTATTTACACCCATAGTTTCACCTCTCTTCGGTTTATATGCCCATCCCTGCTGATACTCAGCTTACAGTAAATGGATTGTAACAGTAACATCTATGACTAAAGAGTCCTGTACGGAATGACTATATATTAGCACACCACCTTCTTTGTAAATCAAATCTCAAGCCATACCAACAGCGCGACTCAATGTCGTTTTATCATACATCACTACTTTTCATCTCAATACATGTCTGTCCCTTCTACTATTCGTCCTATATCTGCGCAAACACTTACAGCATGTGAAATTAACTGCATTGACCCACATGTTCTCATCTGATTGAGCTTCTAACAATTCTATGATATCGTTTTCACCCTCCAGTGCAGCAAGTGGCTCATCATCTGTCTCCTCATCATCCCACATCTTCTCCCTTACTTCCGGATTCCGGTTCATCTACATACGGAGTTCTTTCATTTAATGCATCATTTCCAACAAACTCTTCGTCGTACTCTTCTTCCATGTCGTTTGCAACAAGTTCAAATTCAGCAACTGCGTCTGAAACAGTCGTCATGGTGTCAATAAAATGACACCTTTTCCATAAGTGCATGTCACTCATGTATACGATTGATACTCCTGTATCTTTCCCTACAATTAGGTTGATGCAGTTTCCTACAAGCAATCTGTCCTGAATTCGCCTTATGGTTTCAACCTCCTTTGTACTGTTTACACGACCACTATCTGTTCCATTACCTTCCTCACTAATCTGTGTCATGTTTTATCGTCGATTTTATCTGCATTGATAACGTCGTTAATGTCGTTACCCATTTCCCAAGTGTCATCATCAACAACATCGAATTGCGGAGCATTTAGATTTATAATAGCTGCGTTTTCCGCTGTTAATTCTACTGTTTTCAAACTATCAAAACTTAGGAACAGTGAACACCCCCCGAATACAGATAGCATCGTACATCATACCACCCGCAGTATTTTCTACACTTTAAAATTTCACCCAAAATTTCTAACGGTACTAACATCGTTTTCTTTACCTTTGCCCATTGTTATAAATTTCTATTTTCCCTATCAATCACAACCAACTCCATAGCTGTATTTGGTAGACCGTCATCATACGTTAACACCTCCACAACATCTTCTGGAACAATAACATCTATTTTTTCATCAATAAAACGCAGTAAGTGTCGCTTTTTAATGGAAAAATGCGCATTCACGATATTCTCTCCGTCCTGGGATGCGGGATCGATGATTCCTTTTAGTTCAAATCCCTGTCTCTCGCATAATTGAACGTCAATCGCAGAAAACATGTCATTTTTAGAAGACCTCGAATTGTCCGTGATAATCCAGATTAGCTTGCATCTGGTAATTGTTTCCTTATCCTGTGCAGGAGAGCCTCCGGTACACTCACGGTCTCAATACAATCCTGGGTAGTATCGTTGTGGACAACATGATCTGCAAAGAACACATCAAGACTATCTTTCGTCTGGATTCCACTCCCAGCTTCCTTTCTCATTGTATATAATGGATCTAATTATTTTTTTACCCCTTCTTTGTCGATTACTTCTTTCTCTTCGTTCCTTTATTTTCTAAACTTTTCATTCACTTCCTCATCTGTGGCACCATAAAACACAGCTGTAACGTGCCACAACATCCCCCGTTTGGCAAAGAACTGCGATGAAGATTCGGGGTGACTTATTGGTTCAAGCTTCATTTTATAGTCCATATACAAAACACATGCTGTTCCCGCTTCCTCATCCTTTTCCTCACTCATAATTTCACCAATTCTCTTGTACTTGTCGTACTATCTTTGCACATGGTCCATGTACAGTTCTATTTTGCTTTTACAGTCTCTCATAACTACTCTACCATTTTCTGAAACATCATCAATAATATCTCCAACCTCGTCAATTGCAGATAACACTGCCAAGCATTCCCTACAATAATATTTCCTTTTATGTACACTACGTCCTCGAAGTAGAGCAAACTGGATGTCATGCAATGCATCACTGTCACTGTGGGATATATGCGTCACGCAGTTATATTTTAGATATTCCGTGACTCCTTGTATCCTTTTCATTGTATGTTTTTATTGTCTCCACCTGTTACTTCTGAATATACGAACTTCATCATATTCACCATCTTTTAATAGACAACACCATTAAGGATGTAGTATATACAAGTATTCCGCTTCACATCACCTTTCGTTATTGTTTTTACCAGCATAATAAATAAAAATCTCCCCAACTTCCTTGATTCATTGTTCTCTATAGCCTCTTGTGCGTACTACCACCACATACTTTCAACATACATTTTTCTCAACACTGCAGGAATCTAGCAAATTTGGCCATCTCACTTCATTCTCTTCGTACCCCAAAACATATTTTGTACATTATCCGACCGTAGAATGAATTTTATAGCAAGAAAGATTTCCATTTCATTAAAAAACGCCTTCCATAAGTTTTGCTTATGATTTGGCCACTTCCAATCATATCCAACCAATCATCTCGGGCACGTTTCAGTGCAGCACAAAAATAACCACTCCGTACTGATGTATAAACTTTTTTTCTTGTGCTTGTAGAAGCGTTTGAAACAAGCGCCACACTACTTCCAAATTATTTGGCACTGCTCCCGTGGTACATTATCGGTAACTATCTAGCAGTTTGATACCGCAACATCTGTTTAGAGATGTTGACAAAACATAACCTTGAAATCCTTGTCCCCTCAAGAAGCCGACAGGCCGACATTGAAAATGCTATTTTCCAAGCCTTTTCTTGATTCATAAATTCATTAATGTCCACTGTGCAATTATGGTAAGGGACGGCGTGAGGTGCTTTTTGCGTCATTTGTTTCGTACATGGTTGAGTGTTTTTGGTTTGAAATTATTTTTTGTCAGAATTTGTCAATGCAGTTGATGGTCTTTTGAACAAATTTTGGATGCAGCGCTCGACAGCACTGGTTCATTATTTGACATAGAGCATTAATTTTGATTGCTCCCTACCATTTGGAACGACAAACCCCAGGATTTATCTTTTTCGTAATTCAATATACGTTTTGTCTTTGAAATGTTTTCGTAATTCAAAAATACAGAATGCCACACCTGATTATTGGACGATATTCAGCAGATGTATATGTTCTGTAACTCTTGCACTTGTTTTAGGAAAACGGTGTCACCTTTGCTCCCTTCTCCGTTCTTCATCAAATTATTTCATTTGTTACTCTGTTTAGGTAGAAGCAGATTCCGGTTCTCTGTCGCACACCACCCCTCAGTTGTATTACTTTTGGCGTATAAGGCGTAGATAATATTTCTCTGTTTTACGTCTAAGAACAGAAAGCAGTCATGCAACTTCCCACAGCTCTTGCAGCATTTTATCCTTCCTTTCCCCCTTGTAATAACATGCATATTTACGAAGAGACAATTCAATTTTGTTTCATATTATCTGTTACGGAATGTTTCCACAGCTGCCCATACGCATCGTACATGTCCTATATGGTTTGTAAGAATACTACAAACTTACACTCACCATACACACCGTTATATAAATAACTTCTCTCCTCGAGACTTGTACAGAACAATACAGTAACGTGTCTCTACAAAACAGTACATTCCGGACATGTTCGTATATCATAGTGTCAAGATGACTGTCGTCCTGTACTTCAGTTTTCACATGCATTTCGTAACCGGTGAACATACATTTCAACATGGAAAGGGTAAACACATTTCATTATCCTATTGGCTCTCGCAATAATAAAATTTACACGGATCTCTGTTACAGGAAAATCCTGTAACCAGTAACCCCTTCCATCCAAAATAAGAGCTACATTTCATCACACTTATTTCACGCCGTATCGAACTTCTCGACGAAACCGCAGTTCAATACTCTGAAACTTTGTAGTCAAGGAATGCAGACAATTCCAAATCTTCACATATCAAATTTATTAAATTTGGACTAGGTCACCCACCGCTATTGTCCAAAGTTTTTGTGAGGCACAACTGCCTGTTCTGTGCTGCACCATCAGTTAAGTACTGATTTTGGGATCAGAAATGAAAAGTAAAATGGGACTCACTTTCTCACTTTTCTATTTAAATATTGCTTAATAATCGACAGAGGACAATTAGAAACGAAAATAGGGGCTAAATATTGGGATAGAAAACTTTTGAACATTTGGTTTGCATTGTAACAAAAACTGCTCCAACCAAAAGACAGATAGTAGCAACAAAGTAAAACAACAAGAAAGTTGTCGGGGCAGAAACGCCGTCGACGGCATATGTAACTTCTACCATCGACATCAATGTAGTGAATAATCCTTCTGCTGGACCTATTGCTAGTCCGGTGGCAAGTCCATAAACAACTATACCGTTTTTTGATCCGAATACGTATTGTGCCATAATGATTGCATAGGCAGTCTGAGACTCCAACATTATAATGAGCAAAGAAATCGTTCCCATAGCTAATACAGAATTATGACCTATGGATATTGGGATTAAACTTGCGTACAGCAAAGCTTGTGCGATAAAAATAATGAATAATAATAGTTTGACAGGTGACCTTGTAAATCTAGAAATATATTCATAAATAGAGTTGATTGCTAGTGACCAACAAATCCCCGTTAAACTTAAGACTTGAAATATGATGACGACAACATGAGTCGGTAAATTGAAGACGTATCCTAGTTTGAAGAAATAAGGGAACAGTGCCATGGCTGCTCGGCTTAAAAAGACAGTGATCAGATAACTGTAAAATTCTTTTGTCCGAACGAACACATACCATTGAAGAATTTCATGTTCATGTTCATCAAGTAATGAATTAATAGTTTCTGAAGATTGTTGCGCATGAAAAACGTTTTCAAGTGTTTGCGCTTCGCTTGGAGAGGGATAGCGTAGTAACAGGCCAAGTACAGAAACGAATAAAAATAGGGAAAAGCTTGTAACAATTAATGCCTTTTCTAATCCAAATGAATATATTAACCAGTACAGAGTCGGTGAAAAAAGGAATTGGCTGACGCCATATGAAGCACTGAGAAATGTCATGGCTACCGATGGGTGATTAGGGATCCATGCCATCAAAGCTCGAATGGAAACGAGATAAAAGAATGCATATGGAATAACCTGCGGTATTATAGCTAAATATAACATCCTCTTTGAAGCATAAGTCATAGCTGGTACAGATAAAGATAGAAAAAGATAACACGTTGCGACAGGAAGTACTGCAAATCGCACACGTCGTATAATTTGATGTTCGTGGTCATTTGAAGATGTTGGATGTACATCAAGTATAGAGACTGTCAATAATGTTGCTAAGGAATCAACTATGGAGCTGAAGCCCAAGCCACGAGTCCAGATAGAAATAAAGGACGGAACTTTTTGTTCAATCGGAACGGTAAATATGTTCAGAGAAAGGAAGGAAGAAGAAAAGAAAAGTAATGAGAAGGCGAGAGCAACGTTGATAACTTGTTGCTTATGACAGTTTGTCATGGAATGGCAAACTTGGGAGTGTAGAGGAGTTGCCTTTTTTTGCGGAAATAGAGTAGAGTATGACAAGGAATGAAGGAGATGCCATCATGTTATGTTTTCATGATATTTCAGTATCTTTCGGGTAAAAAATTAAGCATAAGTGTTGAGATTATCATCTTGAGAAAAGTAATTTGCATCCGAACTCCCAAGTGGAATGACACACGACATGGCTATCTCAAATGATCAGCGCCACCTCAAGACTTGTGATCGAAATAATTTCGATCACAAGTCTTGAGGTGGCGCTGGGCTTACTCACCACCATACACCCCGTACATGTGGCAAGTTATGGACCCAAGTTGCGAACGCTGCCCTCCCGGGTTCGACTCCCACTCATGCCACCACCTCAGTTTATCTGCGACTCCACTCTTCACACGTGTACACTTTTCTCAGGAGATCATCCTGACATACATGCCAACGGAGACTCAGTTGGCTGACCTTCTCACATAAGCCACTTTCGACCCGCAGATTTAACGAGCTGACGAATCAAATCACCAAGAGTTCATTGATGTAATTGCCTGGTGCAGTCAATACTGGCATCCTTCTTTTCTCTTTGTTTTGTTATTGTTTGATTTGTACAAACTGTTGGCTTTCGCTCTTCGTTGGAGTACGAAGCATTCGTCGAGCAGGAGTGTTGAGAAATGGCAACGCTGACTAATTAAGTTAGAAGTGCAGGTAACTGAACACTGTAAAAGCACCGGTGCCGTAATACAAGTGTAAGCAATGTACTGACAATCAGAGCATGAGTCGGCAGCGCCGTCGACTTGCGAAGAATGATGAGTGTCTCATATCCCACATACAGTCATAACGCCTGTATGTAGGCGTTATGGGCAAAATAATTATTATACAAATTCGTTACAGTAGCATAAATACTACATGTAAGATTTATGGAATGAAATTTGCATCAACTTCTGATGCAAAATTTAAAAATTTTGCATCAGAAGTTGATGCAAATTTTAAAACAATTCGATGACGGCCATTTTAATATTTTTTCAGACGGTTGCATAGCCGAAGGTATGGGCATTGTAATGAAGGCGTCGGGAACCGTTCTATGTAAATTATTTGGAAGTACGGCTGTGAAGAAGTTGCAACTTTTCAAAATGTTCGATCTTTCGATTGCCGAAAAAGTAATTCTAGGTGGTAAAAATGTTCTCAGCGGTCATGTCTGTAGGATGAGACGGCGTTTCTTTTTCAAACTGTACAGAGATGTTGTATGGTTCGACTTGTCTGTATTTCGTTTTGTGCACAATTGAAAAAAATGGGAGGAGTGAAAAAATTCAAAATGTGTGAATGGAAAAAATGGATTCTATAATTTACATGCATAATTTTTAAAAAAAAGCTCTAAATGGTTTCTCCAATGTCTTTCCCCTACAAACTTACCGTTACCAAATTTAATGTACCACCTACAGCAGAAATTACTACCAAGTAGAACTGAGGTTGTCCACCATCTCGTGTACATTTGCTGTTCTTGGTGTACCAAGTGTACATGCAAATTACAAAAGCTCTGCGATTACCGAGTTAAATCAGCTACACAAGTTTAGACATCACCAATTCATAGACCTCTTCTTCCTCTTTCGATTCCAATAAATATTTTCGGAATCGGTCGACTATTTCGGACACAATTCACACTTCTATGCAAATTCCCATACCTCCTACTTACAGGATCTATGGGTACTGAACTTTTCAGACTAGGGATATGAAAAAGCATGCAAGTCACGAGGAGTGTTGCGTGCAATTCACAATAACATATGCAGTTTGATT
This sequence comes from Odonthalia washingtoniensis, assembly GCA_032358235.1. Lineage (NCBI taxonomy): Eukaryota > Rhodophyta > Florideophyceae > Ceramiales > Rhodomelaceae > Odonthalia > Odonthalia washingtoniensis. The sequence continues at coordinate 33,334 of JAULBU010010145.1, forward strand.
CACACAACTTATACAGTGGAATCTCTACAATTGGAAATCAAATCGCAATAAATTTTTGAATTTTTCTCTGTAATTCTTTTTATTATAATTTTTAGCAAATCGCCATCATGTCAATAGACGAAGAAGACGCTGCTCTACAAGGACTCAGCGCAGACTCGGATTGGAAAATTTTTCTCCCAAAACTATACACGTGTCTTATCCAATTCTTCTCAAATTATACGCGTGTCATATCCAAATGGAAAATCTCCCAAAATTTGGGAGATGTTCCATTACGCCGCCTTTCATCATGTTCCGTTTAATGGAACATGATGAAAGGCGAAGGAGTGGTTCCACTTATAGAGATTCCACTATACCCTTGTTATGATAGATGGCCCTTACAAATATAGTTTCGTAGTGTAAAATGCAATGTCGATAGATCAAATGCAAGTGGATTGCATTGCCAGCGCATATCACCAGCTTGCGGAGTTTGTCTCTTTTTCTTTGTGTCTCTGTCTCTCTATCCCATCTGTAAAGAAGTCGAAGAAAACGGCTACAGAGGCTTGAATTACCGTGAAACTGCTACTGTAGTAGAGTGAGTAGTTCAGATTGTAGAGTGAGTAGTTCAGATTGTAGAGTGAGTGGGAGTTGACCCCCGGCAAAGAGTGCTGACAAGGCCCAAGTGTGCAGACATTGGCCCGAGGCGAAGCTGAGTGCCCAATATCGCACACGAGGGCCAATGTCAAGCACGAGTTGGCCGGGGGCCAACATGCTTGTCAATCGGACCGGGTTTTGACATCAATGTCAAGGAATTAAATTTTAAAGTAATATTTTTAGCCATATATTTTTTTAAATGTGTGTTCCTTTAAAAAAGAACAGATTTTTCAAAATCACGTATTATACAGTGCTGTACAAAACCATAATATATATATATTTTGTACAGTACTGTGTTGCCAGTCAACTACGTCGTCTCATACAGCATGCAAATGCTGACTCTTACAGCTATGTCGTGCACATGTACCAGACATAGTCCCTGCTCACAGCAATGTCCGCCCATGTGCACGACATAGCTATATGTCACGGCTTGATGTCAAGCCCAGCCGGTTGACAATGGTTGATGTCCATCACAACAATGTGTCGGTGAAGACCGAACACGATATCTGTATCTTAGGTCACAAGTGACCTGACCTAATTTATATAAATCTTATCTTAGGTCACTTGTATATAATTTGTATAAATTTAAGAGGCCTCTAATTCAATTTAAATCTTAAAGACGTAATAATGTACAGTAGTTTATTTTGATGTAGAAGGCGGGGAGAAGAATCAGAGGCCATCACCGAGAAAGAACTTTCAAGTTCGATTTAAAAATCATGTTCCAATTAAGAACGGGTCAGCATGGCCTGACATTCCGTTAATTTCAAATTTTGACCAGTTTTGCCCTATTCGAATATTGTATTTCGGGCCATTTCGATTCTAAGCAGAGATATGAGAACATAACCGGTATTATGTATACGCAATAAATAGTCTGTTCCATGTTTGAGTGGTGCAGATTGTACTAGAACAATTTGAATGGAGCGTTTAATTAATCAAAAAGGATGTGGTGTAATTTGAATTCATATTACATGAATCAAATTCTGTCAAAGCTCGTGTCCCTTCGAGCATGATGAAGAGACTTTAATTTACAATTTTCTAGACAGAGGCGATCGGAACAGAACAGTTTATTTTGTTTTATTGCTTTATGTACCGAAGTGAAGCAATAGCAAATAATTGATCTCGAATACGTAGACAATGATTTCAATGAACCGATCCTGCTATGAACTGTGACGTCCACATCATCATTCAACAAAAAGTTGGTGCGCAGCACTTCTATGTGCACTACGCTATTGCTTTAGTATTGCTTTAGTATACCAAGACTTGTAATGCAAATTAATTTGTCGCGCAGATTGAACGAGCAGTGGGGGTAAATGTCATAGGGATATACCTAATCATTTTATAGTTCACTATATTGAACTATTCCTACATTTCCTATTTCGTGGATGGGGCTGAAAAGTTCCATATATTGAACTGAAATTTTACCACTAGTTTTTCTGTATGACGTGAACGTTTGTTGTGTATGAAGGGTTAACTTATGTGATTGTAAGCGGTCAGAAGACCTAGGATTTTTACACTCCATGTAAAAGGTTACTACGTTTTCCTTCGACTTAATTAACTGTAAGGAAAATTAAATAATTTAATGTTTCTGAAGAATAGTTTTTCCATGATCTCCTTTTCGTACCCGCCCCCACCCCCTCTCCCGCCTACCCTCTTACATTTTCAACATTTTTGGCGACAAAATCACACCCGATTTCATCTAGTTTGAACGTAGTTGCTTACTTCCTCACCACATTAGGTCGAGAGGCTGGCCAAAAATTCAACCAATATAAGCAATACCATTATCAACAACACCAACGTCAACACCGGTAACAACAACGGAACCACAAACATCACCAATAGCGACACCGACAATGAAAACATATGCAACAATCAACTCTATGAATTTAAATCATCCAAATGAACGGGGAAGGGGACGTGGAAGGGGAGGGGAAGTGGAGAGTTAGAGGAAAGGGAGAGGAAGGGGACGGGGAGGTGGGAGTAGAAGGGGGGACGACAGCAGGTAATTCTGCTACGCAACAAAGTGTTAAAACAGGATTGGAACGGTGGAGGGACGAATGTAAAAGTTGGAATATAGATCCTGTTGTTATGCCAAGATTCACTTTGAATGAATCTTTTCCAGATCGTCAAATTGACAATAGAGTCGAGATTTATGTAAAATATAGTGCAACGAACATAAATCTCGAAACAGAAAGTGCAATTTTACCTCCCGGTCGTGCTGGAATGCTGGTAGTATTTATTCGTGGTATTGTTGGTTTGCTCATCGAGTGGGTAAATGAACTAATTAGACTAAAAAGTCCTGGAAGGAATAATATCACGTAGGGTGACTTCTACAGATTTTTAGCTGTTTTCTATTGGTCCCAACTTTCAAACATCTCAATACACGAAACAATTTCAACTTTTCGTGAACTCGGTTATAATACTCCGTCCCGTTTGGATGTAGGAATTTTAACATCCAACATTTGTGCATTCCATCCATCTTATAATTTAGATGAGGGACATATCATTTGGTATGCTCGAAGAGATTATACGCAATTTATGACTGACTTTGAAATAACTTCGTTTTCAACATGTAAGAGACTTCTCTACATTCCGAATGTTTAGTTTCTAACTTTGGATGATGATCTTTTAGGAACAAGGTCAAAAGAGAATCAGGTAAAATCTTTAAGTTCTAGAAAAGTTGACAGGGAAGGACATAGTGCAGATGTCATTGCAGATGCATTATTCAGACTTACGATAGACGCTCGTTTAAGACGTAGAGGAGAAACACAAATAACAGCTGTTGCAAAGCCTATGGACAGTTTATTAGAAAGTAGAGGTCAACATTCTGTACAAGGAACAATAATAACAGCAGATAGATGGTACGGTCGTCCATCAATTATTGAAACAATTTCAGGCAAGGGATTCAGTTCTTTGTTCATTATACCAGATCATCTTCTTTCAGTGCATCCTTTCGTTGCAGAATCACATATCAAACCTGGATGGGAAGATGATTTAGATTGCAGTGATGAAGAAGAAAATCCTGTTGAAAATCAGGCTGAATATATTCAGTCAGCTTCATATTTAACATCTGCTATTGGTTCAGTTTTTGATTTACAGGAAAATACGTCCGAAAAGGTTCCAGAAAGTGATGAAGGGAACACTAGAAGATTTGTTATCCCAGACTACGGCTGGCGGAGTGCTCAATACTTTTCGGCGAAACCTAAAGGAGAACGGTCCAATATTTCTACTTGTACAAGAAGTGTTGTTGTTAGAGAGCATGGCACAATTTCAGCTGCAAAAGTGTTACGCTTTCGTTATCAGATTCCAACTTCTCTATCTCAATACATGAACCATTGGGTCATGACACCAATTACTGAACAATGTAAGCAAAGTATATTCAAGTCTTTTGATGATATGAGAATTATTTTTTTCGATGCGATATAAACAACATGTAGACATGTTACAAAGGGTCAGAGGTGTGCTGATTGGTTTACACTTCGTAAATTTCGCATAACTGCAACAACCAATGCAAAACTTTTATGTAAGAATACGAACATGCGACAACTGTTAAGGGAAGGACCCTTCAATTCTGACGTACCCATGTCAAATTTATGGTTAAAAGAATTAGAAAATAGTTGATTCTATAAAACTAGAAATACGGAAGCGACGATGCGCGGATGAAATAACGAAGATTTCATAATATCTGCTGCTTCTATTATACCTTTCGTAGAAGATATATTTAGTGTAGGACTCATTGAGCACAACGACGACTCCGAATTGGCGTGCTCACCGGACGCAATAGATTTAGTAAATACCTAAGTATTGGACAATTTCGTGTGTAGTCCATCGAAAACTGTGGACTATGAAGGGAAATTATTCTACATTGCTACAGTTGAAGTTAAAACTAGGGTATCGGATAATAGCATAAGTACCGTTATAGGAAATCAATCAGCACTACCTGTGATCACAATGTGGAACAGCTACTTTGTGAAAAGTAGAGTCCCTCATGAGCAATTTTTGAAAGTCCTCTACCAATGTGTTGTTTTACACGTGAACATTGGAATATATTTATGTAGCAGCGAAACAGGAATTTTGACTAATGTCACAATCCTCTTCGATGATCTTATTATTACTACTGCAAGAAATTCTCAGATCGAAGTTGTATCAGCATGAATTCATTGGGCACATTGCCCAGAATGGTCGATTCCAGGATTTGCATCAGATGAACAGGCAGAAAATTTTGATACGAACAAAGGTTCCTGGGTTTCGTTAAACAACCATGTTATTTCTAATGACCCTTTGTCACCTGTTCGTACGTTTCGTCCTGGTATTCAGGCTTTCTACTCAAAACTAAAATGTGGTGCCGATGGATCTACTCAATATCGAGCAATTCTTAGAGCACCAACCGCAAGAATGGGATGGGAACAAAAGATGGTGACACAAACCCTCAAAAATCTACTAACAAACGAGTTCATATGTTGGAGAATAGTTAGTCTGTATTAAAGAAATAACACGGCAGATGATTTGTCAAATTCTTCCTCATCTGATTTGGGAGTTTTTGGTTCATTATCATCTTTTCGCAGAAAACTAAATACCATGGAGCAATTCGATGATTTTGTAAATCACACATGCAAAGATTTGTTTACATATGCTGACAAATTGGACAGAATTGAAGCAAATGCAGCTTCTTCCCGTACCGCTACGGGTACCGCTACGGGAAATGTTGCATTAAACGTGTTGCCACATTCCGAGATTTTACGGTTGAAGAAGCTTGCTGAAAATAAGAAGAGACGTTTGATTTTATTCAACGGAGATGAAGGTAAGCGGCTACGATTGCAATGTGGTATACACACTCCTAAATTATCTCGTCCACCAAGATGGTGTGTGCTTTGTGGCACGGTTAAAAATAGCGGAAGAGACGACAGTAGAAGTTCATACAGCTGTCAACTACGCAGTGGTCATCTGTGCATTGGGATAACAGCTGGATACGAAGAAACTTTTTGGACCATTTGGTATACGAAACCATCAATCACCATCCGTAGTGGCAACCATAGTACCAATGGTAACGATGAAAACGAAGAACTTGCTGATAATGCTTCAGATCAATAATTATGAAATACGATACTTTATTTCTTTCATACATTGATTCATTTGATGTGATAATTATGTATTCGATATTGGTAATTCTTTTTTATTTTAAAGTAAAAACATCGTATTCGTTATTGATAATCATTTCTTATGTTAAAGTAAAAAGAAAATCGTATTCAGTATTGTTAATCCTTTTTTATTGTAATGTAAAATACATCTGAGGTATGTTTGTGTTCGAAGAGATTGAATTGTTATCCGTTCAACCGTAAAGGAGAGCAATAGATGTATCTTTCAAACATGTGTTCAATAATTGATAAATCTGAAAATTGAAAAGGGGGAATACCAACAAGATGGAATCTGCATGACAGGAATTAACAAAGGGGATTTGAAATTTGAAAATGTTTTGAGAAGGTTCAAGAGGAAGAGGAAGTGAACATTTCATGAGCCTAGTTTGCATTGAATACTAACTAAATTCAAAACATTTTGTTTTATTCAATTTTCAAATTTCGTTAAGTTCTTACTTACAGATCTAGTATCCCCTCAAAATGCATCACTAATCTCTCCAGATGGAAAGTCATTTCCGAAAGTTTGTTTACTTGTTTACAACGAACCCCCTTCAATAATTATTCACACATCCCCAGCACACAAAACCATGAAAATTCTCTTTTTTACATATATTTTTTGGAGTCATACAGTTCAATAAATTTAACTTTTCATTTTAATCCAAGTTTTTGACTCTAAATTTGATGCAAATGTTACTTTTGGGATGCAAATATTTCCCAAACGATGGCTTCCTTTTATAATCGGTTTGATGCTAATTAAAGCGTCACACTTCACCTTTCTATAGATATAATTTTCTGGAAAATCAAGCAAAACTTTGTGCTACCGTATCGCCATACGTTACAGTTCATTACAATGAACTGAATACAGGTGATTAGGGATATTATGATATCATTGTCAAGACGTCAAAACGGACGACTACAGTAGTGAACAAAGCAGTAAACGATTCTTATTCTGATTAAATTAACCTGATTTTTAATAAAAAGGGAAGCATGACGCGACGGTATCTTTTTATGTCGAATCTGCCGGCTATCGGTGCTACGATAATTGTCAGTCTATGTCACGCAGTAAATTACGGGGCGTGATATAAGTTTAATGAAGATCGATATATAATTGATCGGTCCGACCTTTGTCCTAGCGAAGTTATTCTCTGTTAAAGACCTAAATGAAAGGTGCGTATGTATATATATATTATATATACTTACCTTTAGATGATCCCTGTGTGTTGAGATCAACAAGTAACAATTAAGTTACCCTCGCTATGCGCGTTGGTTTTTACGAAACCGGATGCCCGTTGGATCTGGTCTCCCTTTTCCTAAATTAATCTCTCAATTTAATTCAAAGTTTATATTCGTTTGTTGTCTGTAATATGTCTAGCATGTTTTATTATTTATCGTTCACGTTCAATTGACGTATGTATAATGAATTTGGAATTTGTGATGAGAAAATCAAAACGTGTAATGAGAAATTTCCATTAGCTATCTTTGGATAGCTAAAGTGGAATTGATTCTAAATAAATGAATCTGGACTCTGGGATAGTGAGCACAGGTGTTCATGTACACTAGTTTCGAGTGACAAGGTTTGATCAATGCGATATATTGTACCGTGCATGTTTTGGGTGACAAGGTTAATCACTCTGACGTGCTATACCACACACGTGTTATGAATTGTCATCATCTACAGTGTCAGTTGAGTCTTTGAACTTGTAACTATTGTATTTCTTCATGAGAATACCGTGGTGGATGGTCGATTATACAGTTTTTGTATGACTTGTATGACACCTTTCGTGTAAAGCTGTTTATGTTCTGTTATCAGCTTCTTGTCATATCATCATCTTGTAATTCGTTTCTTCCCTCGTTGTTTAATCCCTCGTCACCATCTACAGACCGTCTATTTCTTCCATCGTGTCCATCGTCTCATCTCCTGTGTTATCTTCATTCACCTTTCTTCTTCATCTCATCAACCGACATATCATATTTTCTCTTACTTTGTCCTACTCTTCCTTTCAACTTTTCTCTCCATCGTCATTTTCCCTAACATGTGTATCGGTATTACATCAGTAACATCGACACTCCAAGAACTTCCTTTTCGGGCGAAGGCATCGCCCAATCTTCTGGCTTAAGTCGGAATTTGTTAGATAACATCATTTTGTATAGTGGTAATTCTTAGTCAATACTGGCTTCGTCAGTGAGTTAGCTGGGTTCGACGTTCCGGGGCTCCAAGATAACTTGTCAGGTTCGCCATCATCGTAACTTTGACGGAGCGTAAAATTGTCAATTTGGAGTCGTCTTTCAGTTGTTTGTCCGTCTTTAGCGACTACGTTGAAAATGGTTTTACTTCCCGTCATGGCTTCTATCTTCATCTTCCTCTCGATTATCTCCTCTACCAGCTCTTTCACCATAAATGCATAGTCGAATCCAAGTACGAAGGCTTGGATTTCGGCTGCCATTACACTTCTTGCGATGCACTTGCACTTGTTAGAACCGAAATGCAATATGTTGCAGTTTTCATGTTTATCTACCATTAAAATTATGTATCCAAGTTGGCTTTTTAGGCCAGTGGTGTTGGCAAGGGATGCATCTGAGAGTAATACTAGTTTAGATGATGGTAAGTCTAGCTTGATGTAGTTAAGTCCCTTGTCTTTAGTCTCAATCAAGAATTTTAAGGCTTTTTTCAGTGCCTTTTGTTCAGTGCCTTTTGTTCAATGTCTGTGGCGGGGAGAGTGCCCGGTGCTAGGAGTTGTACAGGTGCGCAGATGTCTGGTCGAACATTGACACCTATTTACTGCTCCATTGAACCTTGGATGACAAATTCTGCTTTAGAAGTTGGCATTTGTAATCGTTCTATGTTATCTGACTGGTTGATCTGAAAGTCATTGGTGGTGTTGGTACGTATGATAATTCCATTGAATTATGTTAGTTTTGTTGTGATAGGTGTCCTCGGCTTGCATCGAAATTTTGAAGAGGCTATCTCTTCTTGACGGAGGAACCCATCACTCCCAAAGCCGAGGGAGTCATCCACTTGTAGCACTATTAGATCAACTAGATTGTCCCCGTCTCTTTTGATGAGAACACATGGGTCTGTTCGTCCTCTAGTCACTTTCAACGTTTCAAGATGATGTTTTAAGTATGTAAGATAGCAGGAGAGACCCAATTCAGGGGTTCCATACTATGGTTTTACGACTTCCAGGAAATAACCAGGTGGCAGGCCTAACTCTATGGGCGCACGAATATGGACGGTTCTTTCTAGTTCGGTGTGCGAGTATATGTATGCCTGGGTTATGTCGTGAGTGTAAGTTCGAATGTATGGTAGTGGTGCGGCAACGGATATAGCGGTATGTTTCAAGAATCTCTGGATGGTGCGCGCCTTAGTAGGTATGGATGTTACTTCTTCTTCTGAATAGTTTTCCGCCACTAACCGGCTTTTCTTCTTCAATCGATGGCTCACTTTCTTCAATTCATCTATGAGACCGCAACCGAATATTCTTTTCCCCCCAACTTCTGATTTATATATCGGGACAAAAGTTCTATCCTTTCTTAATTCGTTCAATTCATCCTTACAGAATTTTTCGAATGCATGTTCTTCTATTGACCCCTTTTTGACTTTTATCTTACCAAGCGTGGTACCTAAGTCTATATTGTCTACATCATTTATATTATTGTCTACATTTATCTGCCCATGGTGTTCCGTGGTAGTTTGGTTCATTTCTTTGTTGGTTCCAAAGAGGGATTTCGTCCACGGCTTGACTCATATGGATATCAATATCCAACGTCCTCTAGGTAATTGTACGACTACTGTTTCGCCCTCAATGGAGATGTATTTAAATGGTCCGGCCCATTTCTTTTTCGTGGTATAGTAGATAAGAACTGGGGATCCAGATGGCAGGTCACGTAATCTGGATTAAGCTTCTTTTTCTTTTGATCCGCTGGGATATCTGATTGCAAATTCCACTCTTCTTCTCGCCATTTCCATTTGGACTTCCTTCTTTGCATCCTCTATTGCTCTCTGTCGACCCCATTGCTTTGGTGATGGTGTGATTCTTTCTGACCTTTGGATTGTGCCGAAGACAAAAAGCATTGGACACAAACTCTGTGGACCAATGGTGGAATTATTTTCATAAACAGCCATTTGTGCGTATTTTTTACCAGTGGTTTCACCTTTCTTGAGTGACTGGCAGAGCTTGGTATATCCCCATCTTAAAGGAGCGTGACATCGTTCAACGACTGCTATTGAACCTGCGTTTTCAATGGGGGCTTCGTCCAAGAAAATCCCTTCTGCTTCTACTTTTGAACGCATTTCTTGTGAGATGTAGTTAGTTCCTTTTTCTCCAGATAGATAGTTCGGGTAACCATGTAATCCATGATCCATAACTATGTGATCGCTTTCCAAATGTCGGATGACGGTTGCTTTCTCAGAAAGCATGCCTCTGTGAAGTGCGTGCTTTCGGCTACCAAATGTATTACGGGTTTGGAGTCAAGAAACATCGTGTCTATGACGATTCTGTTATTGAATCTCAGCTCTTCTGGTACAACCGTCAATTTGAAACGGCGAGGTTTTGATGCAATATTTTTACATACTCCACATTCTTCAGTGATACTTTCTAACACTTATTTTATGGACTTGTCAAGATCTTCAGAGTTTGCACTTTTCAATAGGTTGTGCGTGGCTCGTACTGATGAGTGGCCGGACCCCTGTGGATTCTGCGTAAGTCACCTTCTGTGTAGAGAACATATGGAATGTCATCAGCCTTCCATCTATAGACAAAGAAATAATTTTCTAAGGTCAGGAGCTGGCGTATGTTTCCGACATGTAAGTAGCTTCCCTGCCGACTAATATCGAGACCATTTGATATCATGTCCCGGTTTGATAATAATAACGGGCACTCTTTCTCCATCACAGCTAAATCTACACCAATAATCATTTTCAACTGTTTGAAGGGAATTTGGATCGTAGTCTCTTCGATGACGTTTCCGGCTCCACCTATTCCTTTCAACAATATCTTGGTCGGTGTTCGGACTGGTATCTTTCTTCCAAATTCAATCTGATATGCCAAGTACTGGGTTCTACTCATAACCAATATCCTATTTGCTGCAGTATCGGTAGTGATCCCGTTTAAGTTGCTTTTTCCTTCTCCTTTTGTATGGTTGCTCATCGTCGTTAAAGCGGATTATATATCGTCACAATATGTCCTACCATGTACGTATGTACTTTTTGATAAGGAAACCTCTAACTGAGATGCTGTTTCTTCCGTCATGTATGGTATGTCTTCGTTTTGTTCTTCATTTTCATCAACCCATCTAGCCAGATCGTCTTCTTCCTAAATGCCATCATGGTCCATTTCCATATGTACTACAGCCGCCAAGTCTTCTACAGTCAACAGCGCTTTTTGGTACTTAGCTTTGAGCTTATTTATCGCTTCTGTGACTTCACTACTGCTATGCCTTGTATTTCTTCTGTGGTCTTCACCACTTGCTTTTTATGTGGTCTTCACTACAGATAAAACAACCCTTCACTCCTTGTATCCATTGAGGACATAATCGTCCTTTCAATGGTGGCCTCCCTCTTGCGTTATTTCGATTCCATGGTTTCTTCGTTGCACTTTTGGCATCCCCACCATATGTTTTCCCCATGGAGTAGTTAGGTCCTTCTTCATAGCCCATGACACATGCTGAACTGCTTCCTGCTGAATTGGGTTTATCTCTCAGTTGGTTGGCCATGCGGTTCACCGCCTGTTGGTTCGTTCGGGGCATCCTATCTCGTAATATGGTTTGAATACTTCGTATATCTACTGCCGAGAGGAGCCTATCACGTAGAAAATGATAATTGTTGTACGATACATCCAGTTGGTTCTGTAGCGATTGGAGCTTCGAGACGAAGTTTTGGAAAACAGATACTTGCGATACGGTGGGATCCTCCGATAATGCTTCGGATAGCGTCATCGACTGCCATTTCTTCAATATCCTTTCTTTCTTTTCTTCACCGTTATACCATTCTCTAAGCATGGATGTTTCTTTGTCAAATTTATCGTATTGGTTGACATTATTGGAGAAATGATTCATTACATCTCCAGCCAACATTACTGGGATTGACTTCAACTTTTCTGCCTCTGCAACTTCACACATAATAGCCAGTGTGTTGAAGACATTTCTTGTATTGTCTAAATCGTCATCCCATTTGCCTGAGAGTGCCTGTTTACCAACAAATTCTCTCATCAATCCGCCCATCCTCAACCTTTTCTTGTCGTCTTCTCTGGTATCTCTCTTCTCCTATTCTCCTCCATGAGTCCAACTCTTCCTTGGTTCTGTCTCCATGGTCTTTTGTTATATTTTCTGCGGTCCTTGTCCTGGGGATCATCCTCATCATCCTCATTGCCGCTGGGGTATCCGTCTCCTGGTGGTCTGGACATTTCTTCATGTGTTGGAAGCTTTTATTCTCTGTCGATGTTCTTCTAAATCCCTGTCCCTTGCTTTTGGGGATACTTTTGATGGTTGTTATTCATTCCTGTATAGTAGGTTAATTATGCACTGAGTCTTGTGCAAGGTCCTGCTCTCCTCCAAGAATATTACTTTCGAGTTTAACATTCTGTATCGGTCCATCACTTCAACCCGGGACCACGCCTTTATGGTGTGTGGCATAAATGCGGTGACAAAGTAGTTCCACAGATCCTTCCCTCCCATGCCGTTTTCATCGTAGCCTCTGAATAGATTGCCCCTGTAAGGTCTGAGGGATTTATTTTGGATGTTGATTTCTTGTTGGGATGATCCCTTCTCTATTTGGTCAGGGTCATCTGATGCGTTTGGATATGCACCTAACGTTGGGCTCTCCAGTGGATTCTTTTGGGGAGAATAATTTTGTGAGCTAGATGAATCTATTTCCGGAGAGCCTGTTTCTTTCTCCTGATGCATTTGCTGTTTCTGAGAGGTCTGTGGCTGTCTAAGGTTCGGATTTTGTCCTTTTATCCCTTCCGGGAATTGTGTAGCCTGTCCTTGCTGTCTTAGTGAATTCCTCGGTTCTTCATTATCTTTCTGTGTCTTCAGTGACTTTGAAGCGTTGCACTTCGACTTGTCCGGCGGGGTCATTCTTCAAGAAGTTTCAACTGTCCCATCTGCCGGCTATCGGTGCTTCGCTAATTGTCAGTCTATGACACCCAGTTAGTGACGGGGCGTGACGTAAGTTTAATGAAGATCTTTATATAATTTATCTGTCCTACATTTGTCCCAACGAAGTTAAATACTTTGGTGAAAGCTTCATATGTATATATATTATTGTCGGACTACACGTGAATTGCAAATCTGGCCCGTATCGAAGCAGTGGACAATCAATGCCTTAGAGTGATACGGTACCACGTGTAGGCGGTTACTGTAGATACGTAC
>JAULBU010010146.1:0-24374 GCA_032358235.1 Odonthalia washingtoniensis
TGGACCACTCATTACATATTTCGGCAATATAACAATCATAGATCGTTCCGAGTTCAGTACCAATATATTTTGCAAACAATTTGTGATCGACTGTAATAAATACAATGCCCCGACTCGGGAGAAAAACTGTAGCAGTTGCAATCCGCTCCATATTCATGATGGCATTTTTTCGTTCTTCCGTTCCATCAGTCGACAAGAACTGTGGGAGTTTCAATTCTTCTTCTGACCACATCGAAACTAATTTTCTAATACATTCTATAACTTATCTGTTTGTATCCGTAAGAGTCCGCTCAAACACAGGCATATAATTACTCTGCATCCCTCCACCACGTTTTTCTTGGACCTTAAGGCATGAAATTATGGAATGAATCCAAGCGTCAAACCTTGCAGTTCTCATAATAGGCCCATCGACAATACTGCTCGGATCAACGTTTGGTATATAACCCAATATATCATGCAGTATGGGTACACCAACTTCATTACGGAACAATTTTAGCATATCCTCATCTTTGTCATTACTTCTGTGATCATCTTCACCTCCTTCAACAGATGACTGCTCGTTGTTTCGTCCAGCCTGCATTGTTAATGATAATTCCGCAAAGTATGTCAACCTAGAAAGATCAGCACATCGCCACCACAAATAATCATATTTATTCCCATTTCCAATTCTCCTAATAAACTTTTCTTTCGCAACTGATACTTCTCCACTCTTCTCCCAAATATCCGTTGCATACAGGCGGTGCTTGGCACCGCACATTCTATAGTCCATAGTATTGAATAGTCTGTTCCGAGCTGTCCTTTTCTGGGAGCTTAGTATATCAGACAGCTTCTGTTTTAAACTGGATATAAGGGCTTTGTTGTTCATCAAGGTTTCAATCAGCTCTGTTCTCAGCTCAGTTGTTGGAAAACATATATTCCATCCTTCATCTTTTAATTCATCTCCCACGATAGTTATAAAAATGTGGAAATATCAGAGGAAGCCGAGTAGCACATTTTTCTATCTCCGAGTACGGAGGGGGAATAGGGGACCATACCCCTCCCATCGTCTTTACTGACACACATCTTCTCCACAAACTCTGCACGTCCTTCCCACAATCGTTCTTTTGTACTTTGAAAATGTTTCAGTTCAGAAGATTCCCTTTTTGTCAATGATAATAAGCTTGTGTAGACGCTCAGTGCAACTCCGAGGAAATTTCTGGGTATAGAATTTCTGATAATTTTCTTTTGCGTCCCTTCCTTGCTCTGTGCCAACTTCCCCATGATCTTTCCGTTCGGTTTTAGAATAGCATTTTTCTCACTTCGCAGCTTCACATTTTCGGCTTCTAGCATATTGATTTTCGTTGCCAGGGCTTTCTTCTCAGTGCCGAATTGTAATATAATTGCTTCACCATATTTTACTTCCATCTTACTTGTATTCATTTTTACCACAACATCATCCAGATCAGCTGTAGCCCTACTCAGCTGTCTCCTCAATACAACAAGTTCTCCCTTCGCTGATGCACTAAATCGTGCTCCAGATCCACTTTAAATACCCGCTGTAGTTCTGCTGGAAGACTGTTGTGACAATATTAGTTGTTGGTCTCCTTTGTCTCCACATCCATCATTAGAGGCAGAATGTTTCGCGTTACTTCGATTATGGGAGGAGTTTGGTGATGGTCGTAAAGTTCCATTTATGAAGTCTGTTCCTATATGTCCTCGGTGTCCTACTCTGCGTCCCTTTCCTCCGATTCTTCAACCTACCTGCCGGACCACCGTTTCATGTTCCATGCGCTGTCATTCTCGGTCCCCTCCCCCAACACGGATTGTACTTCCAATACGAGTGCTTGGTGAAAATTCTTCATCTTTTGATAGTCCTTGAAATCTCCGTGACGAACGTCTTTTCTCAACACGGCTTTCCATTCTTATCAATTGTTGCGGAACAGAGAAGTTTTTCGACGTTGCTGTTGATGACAAGATGAGTTGAAGAAACGGCAACAAAGTGATTGATTGTGTTTTCAAGCAAGATACCAAAGGTCTCCAAATTATGCAGTTTGGTGCATGCATTACCCTTCACAACACAAGGGCCAACATTCATTTTCAATTACAGGACTGTATCAAGGATCAATACAATCCATTTTCACTCCATCAATGTGGATGAATTTCAAATTCAAAATTTTTTACATTTCATTTCCAACTGGGAATTCATAACATTACTCTCTACTTATTTTACTATTACGTAGTTTCATCTCAATCACACCAATGCAAATGAAACAAGTTACCAATTCTCTTTCTTTTCCCATTCATCTTTACCGGAAGCATACTTTTTAATTACAATTACCTTACTAAGCTAGTAGCTCTTCCTTATCTCACTGAATTTGATAAAATATTTCATAATAATATTGTGGACTACAAGCTAGTGCGTGTAGTGACCGTACAACCATGTAGTAGTAGTAGTAGTAGTAGTAGTAGTAGTAGTAGTAGTAGTAGTAGTAGTAGTTCTGCTACTACAAATACATCTAGTATGTACTACAACTGCTACTATTACTGATCATGATGATCAGTAGTAGTAGTAGTAGTAGTAGTACTACTACTACATTTATTTTTATTACATTTATGTCGTAGATTACGTCTTGCAACATCATTCCGCATGACGGGATATACCGTACGTGAAGGGAAAGCCCATTTGGAACGAATAGATTTCATTTACTATAGCAAAAATTGTAATAATCTTATTAATAGTAATATTTATTCATTACATGCCAATAGATACTACCTCCGTGAATATCATCATAAATATGAATATCGTGTTTAATTTCGTTTCTGGTCCAAAAGGATTTTAGATGTTATATCATGACAACTTTTCATATTTGATACCCGTCCAAGAAACAGCTTTCAGTCAAATTCCTAGTCTCTCAAAATAGTTATGATTTCTTGCACTGGTTTCGTACCAGTGAAAACCTCCAAGAAGCACAGCGACACTGCAAGAGATCGAACCAATAACTCTGCTCGTACAGAGTCCAATTCCAAAGATGATTCCTCGTTTTCGCATGATCTCGATAGGCCGTCATCCTGGATGCTTATTTTCCATTTTGCCCAATGGGGACTGATGATAAAAACAATTGAACGGTAGCCTAAAAGATGGGCTTGAACTACAAATAAGAAGATTGTTGTAGGCCACATTATTGTGGAATTGACAACAAAAGGTCAATGGACTCGGAGAAGTTATGCACGACGAAAAATTTGGGATTCCCGATTACTGAATTTTAGTTGTATATTTTCGGCAATATTATTTGCGTATCAAATTGATTATAAATAATCTTTTTATATATTTGCAACTCGAATCGTTATTCTAATTATTTAAATTAATGTGCATTGGCAGACGGCATGGAATGAATTTCAAAAGTTTTCAGACCCAGTTATCCCTATCTCTACATGCTATCATCCAGTAGTATGATCATATTACTGTATGATATGAAAACTCAACAATAAGTTTCCGATTTCGTACTTGTCAATCTTTTCCTTCCCTTTCCCTTTTATTTTGGGAATAATACCCTAAATTACCACCGATTCTGTGCTGTAATGTCCTAATTTTCACTAATTTTCACTGCTGCAGTGGCCTCATTTTGCTTTTATTCGGAACTTTTCGCGCAGAATTCAAAACTAGGTAGTCGAAACGGTTTTACCATTTTTCACTCATGAATGAAGGAACCGTTCACACTTTCGGACAATGGAATACCTGAGTCATCTGAACTCACATGTAATCAGCTAACAATTTAACCATGGAAGTACAACATGTACAGCCCACAACGCGTTTCAGGTATGTTTAGCTTTCTCCTTGCTTTTCACTTTCATCATTGACGAAACATTCCCCCTGTTTTGACCATCATCATATTCCCTTCCCTAACCCTCCTTTCCTTTATTCCAAAACAGTATCATGCAATCATTTACGACTTCGATCTCCGCATCCGATACTATCGGTTAAAACCCCATATTTCATGAAAAGTTGAAAGACGTAGTACGAGGTATGTTCATTTCATTTCATCTTTTTCTAACCGCTATCAACACTGAATGCTATTACAGATTTATTAGTCACTTCCCACTTTTATATTTCGTACAATCATGTTGTTTAGGTTCATAACATCGAGACATGATGTTACGATCTCAAGTTTTATTGGATAAAAACCGAATATTTCGTTTACGGCACCCGTACCTGCTGTGCTTCATATGTCTTTTATAAGTAGCATTTTCAATTTTATTTTTGTTGCTTACTTTACTATTTGTAGTACTAGCAAAGAAACTTTTTTCTTTTCCTTTCAATTGATTTCAGAAACAGATTCATGATGTTAATAATGTCATATCACTGATATCACATATGCGGCATGTAACATTTTCAATTTAGGTCTTGTTATTTACCTTACTGCTTTTACTCTGACGCAGAGAACATTTTTCTTTTCCGTTTTGATTGATTTAAATAACAGTTCCGTTCATTTTTGCCGCAATATTTTCCGAAGACACTGACGCATCAGATCCTTTCGGTAGTAGTACTACCGAAAGGATCTGATCCCTATAACAGCGTTATAGAAAAATTGAAAAAATTGACCGCCGGATCTAGTTCTGATGATGAGTATCATATATTTTTTGCTTCACATATTATTCAAAAATGGCCTTACTGCCACCATGTACATGGTTGCAATTGATTATTACAAATTTCCGACGGTTTTATAATTTATGAAGACCCATTGTTATGAGCCGTTATGTTGAAACAAAGAAAAAAATAGTTTTTAATTAAATATAATTTATCCATTATTCACTGGAGACAATTCTGTTCGAATCAAGTATGATATACTTTCGTTAACTATACATTCATGATCTGTCATACTACGTTTATTATTGTAAGCAAGAATGTTATTAAAAAACACCACTTTTATGATATTAAGTATCCCAACCATTGAAGGCAGTATTATATGAAACAAGATCGCTTTTCAGACGGACGTGTTCAGAACAGTCTGCATACAGCATCTCGCGCAACAAATACAGTTCGGTTCTTCTTAAATGTTCGTACAAGTTTCGTTCCGGTTACGTGATATATTAATGTGTTTCCCCTCTGCAGACTCCACCATGCGTTCTACCTAGTTTACCATAATTCCATTAATGGCTGTTGCAGTTAAATTATCCAACGATGGATTATCTAATTGAAGGCCACGCATGTGTTTGAGATTCGTATAGTTTCAAGCCAATCCGACTGTCCGTTTTCTCTACGTATAATCTCAAATCTTGACTAGAGAATACCGAACAAAGTTTCAATATCCTTCCTAACTGACTTCTGCTAAAATGAATACTTTCTCTCATTTGTAAGCTCCGAACGGGACAGATGAAATGCGAATATTGGCGAATGACGGTAGATGCCGTCACCCAGAAAGTAGAAAAGGTAATGTGGATCTCCTCCGAAACGTACTTCATAACAATCTGAAATGGGTATAAAAAAATCTTCTGATTCAATGCTGTTCAACAATGGAGATAGGGCCAATACGTGTAAATCGTTATTTGTTCCCGACCGACTGGCAAACCAGGACCAACAGTACATATCGTGAGCACACCATCCCTTACATTGGGTTGTGGCAATTTTTGAAACACGACTGTTTTCGTACTGTCCCTTACTTGTAGCAGGGCAGTTCTTCCAAGAGTAATGCATACAATACACAGAACGTATGCAACCTGGAAAACCGAGATGGGAATACTGTTCCTTTTTAACCAGTTAGTCCCGAGTCGGGAATCTGATGAAGAAAAGTGCACCATAAACTTCCATAACATCAACACAAAATTGGCTAAAATACGCGCGTACGGATTCCTCAGACATGTAGACCGCATCGTCCAAGCTGTCTGTAGCAGTACCTGTACTCAGAATCCGAAGAGAACTCAACACCTTAAGATCCGTCGGTACACATTTTTATCCAATCCCGTTCGCATGTTGCTTCCAAAAAAACGGCTATGTTGTAACAGATCGGTCCGCATGCGGAAATATAATACTCTTGGTATTGAACAATTTCTTTGAAATATGTAGTCGGGAAAGACTGGATTTCTATCCAAGTATGCCTTGATCCACGAAGATGCGAAACGGAGAACATTATTTGACCCCAATACCCTTCCGCCGTCTTTCATACGTTCTGTGGAACCAAATAATTCGTCACATACACCGATATTGAAAAAATCCTGTAAAAGAACTAACAATGTACGTTGTTGCTGTTGTGCACATAGAAAAATAATCTTCAGCTCATCCGTATGTGGTTTCCGTTTCTTGATAAGGGATTTTTGACCTCTACACTGCTTCGTTCTATTTTTGATCGTTCCGCGCATGTGTTGGATAGTAAAGATTTGTAATGGGTATATTAGATGATGTGAGTATTACATTTGCTGGAAAATTCCGAAATGGAAACTCGATACTGTACTAGCCTGTTTTGTGTGACTTTTGCGGAACTGTTGAGCGTATTGACCAATGGGTGATTGAAATGTTTTTTAACATTTTTAGCTCCAGTAGTAACTGAAAAAAAAGTAACTGAAAAAACACAATGAAGAGTTTAGGAAACATATCTTAAAAACATTATGTACCATGTGCATGCATGACTATTCGTGCTATTTATTGTGAAGACCAGTACATAAAAAGCATGATAACAAGAGGCAATATTCATCGCTCATTCACATCCGTTGGACAAACGCAAAGTCTTATTTTTGTATTTAAAAATTGGATACTGCCATCGACATTATTACACAACTGGTGGTGGGAGGTCATTAACTGTACCAGTACCACGCTGAACAGTTTTAGGTTCTGTAGCATTGTTAGTAATGGTTATAGGGAGCAGATAGGAACGGAGCAAGTTTTCAGTGCTTGTATCAACATATCTGACAACGTTTTGTGCTAGGGCATTGTGATGAGAAACAGTACTTTCCCCAATTCGTATTACTGATTGATGCGAAACCAAAAGCGCTTCACGGTATTGTGTGTTCTGGAATCTTGAAAGATGCAACTGCGAATTCATCTTCGCTACAGATACGCTTGCCGTAGCCAATTTATGAGGTAACCGCCGGTTTTCACATATTTGGCTAGCAACAGTTTCGTTTACAGTACTTAAATGTTTCTCCAAATCAGCTCGCGTTCTGTTGAGGTCAGAGAGCTGATCACGTATCTGTTTATTACATGCCCCAATTCTAACGTTTTGGTTCCCTTGTCCCACCCATTCTAGGATTTTGGTTGAAAAATAAGTGAACCCGAATCGGTGATATCTAGCTTTTGTTACGAAGTAATCGTTGTAATATATAACTCATCTTTCCATAACATCCCTCCGTATCGGGATTAATTTTTTCACGTATCTCAGGATCCATATCCGGTGCATCACTATCATTCTGAGGTTCATATTCCCACATCAGGCGTTGCATGAATGACTTCTGTTTCCGGTATGACCTATCCCATGTCAATCAGTAATTCATTTACGATGTCAGAAAATTACCTCATAGTGTATACTTCACCACTAATCTGTTTCGGTACCTGAACAGCCGGGGAAACACGGAGATTTCAGAATAGAAGCTTGGACATAATTACCTGATACTCACGTTCTTCAGCAATTGGCATGTAAATGATCTATTCAGATTCCTAATCGTTGTGACAGAAAGGGTGCGGAATCTCCTTACTAAATACTGTGCAGTTCATCTCTGCAGATCGGTGAATAGCCACACATACTTTCTTAAGGTTGTAATCCACATTAAAAATATCTCAATTAAGAACCGTTCGGAAAAAATTGCGCGTAATTCATCACTCAACAGTGTCATAATACCATAACCATTGCTTGATGTTATACAAGGATCTGCATTCCACGAAACATAAATACCGTATCGGCAACTATATGTATATATATATAGCTATAAACAGTTCAGATGCCTCTCGTTTGACGATCTGATTGTACAAACCTTTGAAATTAGATAATCCAAATTTATAACATTGAAAGAAATGCGACAGTAAAGGTGGTGACGGAGATGATAATAATGCCGACGGTTCCACTATCTAGATGACTGCGGGTACTTGCATGAAGTGTTGTGCTCGTTGTTCTGATGTCAACGAGAACATACCAACATAGTGCCATCTAAGCAATACTTTTCTTGTTTGTGCTCTGCTTTTATTATTTTTTAACAGTTCGACGCATTCGTGTTTCGAATGAAGCGTCTTTTTCCCACAATTCACGGTTTTGAAACATGTACCATTCAGTTAATGGTCTCCGTAAAATGGTTGGAATGTATTCGAACCGTTCCCACATGTTGGTCATGTTAAACATTTGACGTATCAGTTTTACCGCAAGGTATTTGTACTGCACCTCTTCTGGACATCGGATCCATATCTGATCACATGGCTGCAATGTGATGCAATTCATGGCCACTATACCAGTATATGACCATTTTTCCGACCACGACTTCTGTCTTGAATCCGAACATATGCTATCTCGGTTCATTCCGTCAGGATCATCGCCCATCTGTTCACACAACAGACCATTATATATACGTTCGTTTTAACATTGCTCTATATATTCGTATATTGTTATAGGTGGTCTTGCACGCCGACTCTCACCATTTTGTTTTAAGCTATGCTCATTGCTAACATTGGAATGCATAAACTCTGGATTTGCAAAATAATTCATCCGATACGGATTGTTTATTGCGACAATTTCTGGTGGTCTCCTGTTTCCCATTGGTGCTACATCCGTCGGTCCCAGTACTATGCATACAATTGCCTCTTGCGTCACATTCCTTGAACTGGTCCTTTCATTTGTCCACACGAATCTTGGTATTGGAACATTTTCTATTCTTTCTGTCGATTGTGGATGTCTTCATGAGCCTGGTATTTCACTTCTACTCCCCACATTCCTTCTTCTCCTATCATTATCGTTATCCGTCATAGTTGAATCCTCTGAAAACCGGTTACGGTCTGCAAGTCAAAAAAGGAGGTAAAGTAAGAAATTGCCACGGAATTTCCAGAGTGCAAAATTATGAAACGAAACGTTAGGAGGATTCAAATGCATGAAACATGGTGGTGGTTTGACTTAGAAACATAATCGCGTGATAATTCGTACAAATTGACTTACAGGTTGTCATGTTCAGTGTTTGAATTTCATCATCACTACCACCCTCTTCACGAAGCACGCTTCTCTCGCCAATCGGCTTTTGACATTTCGAGGTACTTTCAATTTCTTCAATTTCAACAATTTTCTCATAAAGACAATCATCACACCTCATGTTCTCATTACTTGCCATAGTCGAGTTTAATGACTAGTGATACATGAGACTTCTAGGTAGCAATGAACAAGGTGTTGATGGAAAAAAACGACGTCTCGGTAGCAATTGATAAGGTTTTGATAAAAAAAACAAATACAAGTTTTTTAAAAATTTTTGTTTTTATCGGAACACATTAAAATTTGTAGAAACGTATTAAAATTTGTAATACATTTCCATTTCTACAGTTTTTTTTCCCTACCTTATCATAAACTTATATTACCTTCTCACGGCAATATAGGTTGTGTATCACACATATTACTTGATTATTATTACTGAATTTTGTAATGGTATAAAACAAATAAATTACGTTGGCCTTTTTCTACAACTGTTATCGCTATTTACCATACACGATAATGCTAACGATGCTACTGTCATGACACATTTCGTATATATGATATTTCAAATCACTCTGAAGCAGAATCCGTTCGGACGCATCCATTAAAATGTTTTTCCCAGAATCAACTTCCATCTTACGTCTACCGTAATTTATAATGTCGTCCATCTCCAGGTAAAACTTTGTCCATTCGGTTTCTTTTCTTTTAACGATACATCGTTCTTTCTCATCATTAAATACCATATCAACAATATTTCCACCATCCACATCGCCCTTAACCACTTTCATCTGATCAATTAGAACGATAACGTTATGAAGTATCACAACAGCGTCTTGTCTACTACAGAAATTCACGTCTTCTGATGCCCGTAACAACTTTCCAGTATTTTGAATATAATTTTCAGACATGTAAAAAACTTTTCAACGTTATTCCGTATGGATTCAGGTGTTTCCTCATGACAGCGATCCGGTATATTATTATAGTTTCCATATGACTCAATAAAAATTTGCTATTTAGGATAGTCTCCCTCTACACAGAAATATATAGGTGTGGATTTATCTTTGAAGGGTTCATTCCATAACGGTCGCCATGCATTAAATTTATATCCGAAAAGAAAACTTCTTTCAGGACGTGTGAACAGCTTAAAGCAATATCGTTCCCGCTTGTAGTGCTTTCAATTTGTGACCACGACCAGAAATAGTTATCCATGTCTATCCAAACATCCAGTGCCATACCGTCGTTGTTTCTTTGATGAACATAATCCTTCGCATTCCATCCGTTCTGTATGGAACTTCCACTGCACAGTATTATGCTATCAAGAAAATCAGCACACCCGGAAAGTCTGTATTGCAAAAATTTTCCTCGGTTTCGATGAGCTCCTGACTGTTCGGTCTTCTGTTCAGGAACATTTTACCATACCGTCTACATACGAAATCACAGAACTGTTGTACCAAACATCGAACTTCTGTTGTTTTAACGACATAGTTTTCATTACGGACGCCATCATACTTCCCCGACGTCAAAGCTGATAACACTATTAAATTTCTTATCTCTATCATAATCGATAAAGTTTCCGATGATGATGAGATTGGGTTCCAAATCTGTGGTTTCTTTGCAATTAAGTAAATTTTGATTTTGTTATACAGTTCTTCATTAAATTAAACATCTGAGAAAAAGTCCAGTGGGTACATACGTCCTGTGATAGAATGAAATTACAGGTCTTGCGAATAATATTAAAGTATGTTACTGTCCACGTTCCTGTATCCGGATCGGAAAATGTTTCTTCCTCTTCACCAGAAGGCACCATTCCGCGGTTTATTTCATTCAAAAGTTGTTTTTGTTCGCTGCGAATGTTTTGTTGTTGTTTGTGTAGTTCAAGTACTGATTTCATCAATATTAGTTGTTGTGCACAATTTCTTCTCTTCCGCTTTGTAATTCCGTTTCCGGCCATGTTTTCAAATTTCCTTTCTGAAATCTCGCTTTGACCATCGGTTGCAGCCATGACATGAATGTGATTTCGCTTTCCCTTTCAAATTGAATACTACTTTCCACTACGGCTGACTCTTCTTCCAAAAAAAACATTTTCATCACGCCCATTCCGTATGCTTGTTCCAAATTCTCTCAGAACAGTACGTACGATTTCTCAAACACCCAATAATATTCGCACATGAGTAAACGTTCGGTAACACTGACTGTACATACACATTTTGTGTCTTCCAATTCCGAAACCACCAATGTTGTGATACTTTCCCAAATACACGCAAGCTACATTTCGCGACCAATGAAACTCCTACACGGAAATAACTTCACAGCCTTCTATTGTACAGTCAACAGTCCGTTCGCTGTACACCGACATAATCTTTGTATTCCCACATTGTCATCACGATAAATTACAACCTGTCCCTGTCGACTGTGTAACATACACGACTGGAAATTCAATAGTTTAACAATGAGGGGGAACATGTACAGTCAATATTAGAGCTGGTCATGGGTCAACAGAAAAATCTACAGGTGCAAAATGGAGATTTTTTTAAGTTTATATGGCTGTAAAAACATCATTTTCCCTATCCTGTTTACTCGTTTCAGCACTCTGTATACCGCCCCGTTTACGTCATAAACTAAGTAATGTCAAAACTCAACGACTCCAGAGTAGAGATGCCCTTACCAGATGATAAGATCAGATCTATGCAGTGTATAAATCCGACCTACGAGCCATATAGGCTATGTCCCTTCATGTATCAAGAAACAAAACCCCACTGACACTTGATCTTATATGTGGCACCGAAGGCCACTCATCCAATCAAATAGCGCCATATGTCAGCATACAAAAGCGGCATCGACACAAAGGGCGATGTCGGCTCTGCCCTGCACGCCACGGGCCCTATCTTTAGGTGAACCGGCAGGAGATTGAACTCCTAACCACTAGTCTGGCAAATAACTCCCCACCACGATGCTGGTTGATGGTTGCGACCGTTTTTGAATCATTTTATCCAGCACAAATTACAGCTTGACAGTGCCCTTTTCAGCGCCGGCCGCTTAGTATAAAACTAAGGGCACGGCGGATTACTGACTTAAACTTGGTTTTTTTCCTCCCGATGATAACGCTTCTGCGAAGCACAAAGAAAAACCTGATGTGTGTTACTACTAAAATTCAATATGCAACAAATTGCTGCGGATTTGTTATACTTCGTACTACTAACCGTCTGCAGACATAACATAATGCGGAGTATGACTGGCGATACTTACAGCACCTTTGATCGTCCAAATTATTCTTCAAAATTTGAAGAATGGAGCAAGATTATTTAATCATATTAATATTGTCGAAAATGCTGATTTTTTTATTACGAAATGCACGATACAACCCGCTCATTTTTTCAAACTTTTCAAAAATGGTACTTTGCAATGGCACGCTCAAATTGAAAACGGACACTTGGTGGTTGTAGTTGATGAGAAATCATGGAGGTGCTCGCGAACAATTTGTGGATTATCTGCCGTATTATTTGATGAAAACGATTGAAATTTTCAGAAACTGTCATTCTTGAGAAGCGGTGATTGTGCGATGGGAAAAGTTTGGAAACTTGAAAAGAGGGAGTTAAAATTTTTTACAGTTCAGCCAATTGAATCGTACCAAGTAGTTTACAGTACGGAACAGCTTGTGTAGTACATTGCTGTAAAACGGTTCCATGTTCAGTGACCTATTTTAGAGATGTTGAGAAAGACAGAAAAGACCATGTGCTACTGTATACAGTCCTGCTTACATTGCTGTAGAGAACAATTGTTACGGTTTGTGCATGGGAAAGAACAAGAACTATTAGCAGGAAAGACAGCAATTTTCTGTGTTGTATGGCGGAAGTGCAGACATTGTGTTAAACTATCTATGTATTTGAAAACGGAAATGCTTGTGCCGTTTTTAGGAGCGATGATTTGTCATGAATCTTAATTGATCGGGATGCAGATTCATAGCAATTAATGACAAATTTCTACCAACGTCGCACGAAATTGAACGAAAAAGGGGTCGACATGTAATTATGTTGAATCGTTTTCCGTCTCCAAAAATGCGTTTACGCTGACATGCATGTCAACTTTTATTAGTTGTTATGTTTTTAAGGGTGTTTTTCGATATGCCCAGCGGCGAATTTTGAAGAGAACATGAGTAATACGAAAAGTGGGGAGAAACACTGCTTACAGAAAACCAATTGTTTTCTAGTCTCGGTACTGCATCCCCGGTAACGTGGTGGATGTATTTGTGGATACGTTACTGGAGATAAGGAAAGAGTTGACAAACTAACAATTGATTTGGAACTCGTAACGTTGCTTTTTTGATATTTGAAAAAGTAAAAGGTGACGTTAACATATTATGTGAAATAGTCTATGTCATTCTATTCCTGAAACGGATTTGATATTTTAGGAAATATCTTTTACAATCAATGCGAACATGGGTATAACCTTTAAAGTTTCAATTTGGCCATTTACTACTTCAGAATATAAAAATTAAACTCCGTTATTGCGGAAAAACATCAATGAGTGTAAAAGACTTCCTTCTGTGAGTGAAAAAAATCTATTTTTTTGGCGGTTTAAGTTATACTAAGTTAAAAGTTTTTAATTAGTATTGGTGAAATTATTTAAATTTTTCTGGATTTAGTCTCACTACAAAATCAGTCTCACTGAAGCTAATTGGAGATATTGGCTTTTTTCCAGGCTTCGTTATCAGTCTAAGTGAGACTAATTGAACTAATCGTTGTCGTGTATAACGCGATACGTACTGTACCTTTGTCAACACAGCTGCACACATAGCCACGTGCTACACAAACTATCACCACCGCCTGACCACGCCCCGGACATTCCTACAAGAGGTATCCCCGAGACGTGCCGGGACACGCTGAACCATTAGAAGGTAGCTTCGCAGATCAGAATTTCACCGAAATGGCTTCACGCTCATTTTCAATAAATACATGTCTCACGTCCATTTCTCTGTTCTTGTTTTCTCACGACATCTTTCACTGGTCTACCAGCTTCTCAAATGACGCAACTGGCACTGCATAATCCGACAATCCGGTCGAAATGTTCAATATCAACCGAGATCTCTCTAGAATTCACGAAGAAACTTTATCTACCAACATTCAAACAGTATGACGAACCCACCCGCTTTTCCGCTCGGACCTAACACGCGTGCTCAACAAGCCGCTCTCCTCACGCCCAACTCCAACCCGGACCGCTTCTTGCGTACCGGCAATGCACCCACGTCACAGAACGGATCACCGACTCTAGGCGACTCTTCTACTGGTTATGACCCTATCCGCTTGTCGGAGGTCATCGCTTACATTGGCACTCCCACTGACAGCGCCCAAGTTCGACAACACGCAGTACCGGATATTCAAGCATCTCATCCACCTTCATTTTCAGACAACGATGCCTACTCTTCTGCTTTTGACTTTCTACCTCCGATGCCCGAATATATAAACGTGAATGCGAACCCTGTCCGCATCACGTCACCGAACTCGGGGCGCACTCAATCAGAATCACATAACATTGCACAAATTCGCACCATCGTGTCGTTTTCAGCCAATTAAACCAACGAGTACTGCCTGTGGATGCCTTCATATGATCAAGGTAACGCACCGTCATCGGGATTTTCCACAGCATCCTTAGCGCATCGTGCCCCTTTCGCCCAACGCAGGGAGTATACCTCTGATTTCTTACGCCCGTAGATGCTCGAAATGGATGACGTGGACTCTGACCATCGACCTTCACAAGTGCACAAAATTCTCCCAGTTGATAAAAAACATATAACCGTTCGGAATTAAATGCCCGTCATACGCCTAGAAACCTACATTAAATTCAAGTAGTGGACAGCTTCTCCGACTAAGCAAACCAAATCTCAGTTCGATTCCTGCATCGCCGCCCATTTGGCCGCGATGAAAAAAATCCAAGTCTTATCCCGCGAAAACGGCGAGCATTGCAATGAAACTCGTGCCCTGCGCGCTACCATTCATCCATCCTCAAGACTCTACTAACCGATTCGGAATTTACAACTAACATCGTTGACACTCTCAGCAACAGTATTTTTGAAAAATCCGCGGTCTTGACGAAGAGCTTCGGCTTTCTTCGAAACATTGCTCATATCGAATTTCAAATCCTTCAAAAGAAGTCAGACTAACCAGTGATATACCAAGATCCAGAAACAAATTATTCAGTACGGCAGCCGTACACTGCCGACGCGCGGACCGTGCCGACCACCCGTGCTCATAACTCTTGACAACCCACTCCGCCGTACGGAGTTCATGAGTCAACTAGTCACCACTCTCCGTTGATACCCGCTTCTCAACTGCCGACTACTATGACCCTTCCACCTAGCTCAGAATATAGAATATGGACGTTATCCGCCCGGTCATCACAGAATTCGAAACCGCGCTTTATTTCCACTCCTGTTGGTTAATATTACGGTCACCTCTATATGACGTCCAAGTGGCGCAAACTATGTACACCAATACTTGTCGTATGGAAAGCCAGCTCAAGAGCCATCAATTCGATGGCACCAACCCCATCCTCATTATGGAAATACTTCAACGTTTTCGCTCGGCTTGAGATAATACAAGCGTACATGGAGGTGCTACCATGTGGCTGTTCCCGTTCTTCTTAGTCATCTCCGCACGGGACAATGTCCAGCTCCGTCTGAAAACTGGAGCACAAGGTACATCCGGTCAGTCATCGCTATTATCGAGCTACTCCTTGGTGGTCGATTATCTTCCTCGAACTTATGACTCGGGCGAAATCCTCGCCACGCCAAATCGGATGTTACTACATTCCTACAAGAACCCAAAGGAACAACAAGCGCCTATGCGACCACTTTGGAACCCAAGGCTTTCCGCTGCGGTAATGTATTCACGCCCAAGCGAGTCATCTCCATCTTCCTAGATGGAATTGACCCCCATTTTTGCAACAGTATGCGTTCATACCGTTCGGAACACCTACACCCTGACGTCCTCGCCTTGTCATGACAATTCTACTCCTTGGCGTTGTTGACGTCCCATACACAACATCCAGAATTAGATTAATAACCAGCACTGCATCCCTTAAACCATCCCAACTGCTCTTGTTACCTCGGAAAACGGTACGGAACGTGCCATGTAGTTTGTTTTCACAAGCGTCATGCTACATGAGAACATGACTGATTCGACTATGATTGATAAGGGACCATTTTGTCGGATTTGCTATCAACGTGACGATCAAGTGACCACTAAATGTCCTTACCTCCAAACGGCAAACTCTCAGTCCTAAATTGTAAATCGTAAACATAATTTCCGTTCTCACCAGGCATCCGCCAACCTCCGCCAACCGCGTCGGCGTGGTAAACCGTACGCTAACCAACGTGTACCGCAACACCAGCACCCGGAAGCGGCCGAAGAAACAGCGCCTTTGGAAAACAAATAGGGTTTCGCTTAGACATCCGACTGCCCTACTACTGACACAGCCTACAATCAACCTCCACCATGAAATAGAATTGACCATTCCCTCTTGAACACAATCGCATCGGTTCTCAGCGCCTTCACCCTCCCCATACGAAAAACTCGCACCACTTACCGATCCGCACAACACAGACCCACCACTCTACTATACATGTTGTCCTGGACAACGGTGCCGGACGGAATCTGATTCAACTCAACTAGATTCAGCCCGCCTGGCACCGTTTAATTTAACAGGCTCCGAATCGAAAATTAAAAACAGCAGGACAAAGCACCCTCGACATACTTGGTGTTTTTTTGCTTTTCATCAGCATAGTCAATCTACGTGCACGCGTGTGGTGCGTCGTTGTTGACAATCTCGCGGTCTCACTACCACTCGGCACAGCCTTTACTGACCAGTTTATCAGCCCGATATCATACGACAAACGAACCGTCACAACCTACAATTCCGCACCGATTCCCATCCTTCAAGTCGCCTCGACTCCAAACACTGTTCACGAAATGACCTCAACATCAACCGGGACTTCTCCTTGCCCCTCGGATATCAGTGTTTCGATTCACTCACACGGAAATTGGTGACCCAACCTCACCATCAGGCGGATGTCCTCGTACGCTCCAACTTTTGTGGAATCGCTTCAATACGCGCGTTTCCCTCGTTTACAGACTAGACGATAATTTTCGCTGCTACGGGACGATCTCAGCAAATACCTAAGACGATGATTTTAGCTGCTAAGGGAATTGCTGATATCATCCCCACCAGACCATTTTTATATCACGATCTGCAATCTATCATACCCTCCCGTACACATCTTAAAGCACCCACAGATCGAAACAGCATCCAACCCCCCGACTGACCTCATCTTTCCAATTGACACCGAACATACCCTCACGGATTGTCAATCCCTACTCGACGCGATGAATGAAGTTTGCCCTACCAACGCCTCCACCTCGGACGACCCGAAAGGTGCAATGTTCCAAATCCACAAAGCCATACGGGATAGCGATGCACACTACAACTCCATCAATTGGCGAAACAACGTCCAAGTTGGTGACCGCCTTAAACCGCATCGGATGGATCTACTCCAAGCGCTCGAACCATAACCCCACATGTGGGATGGCCATCTTGGCATGATATCCTCCAATGAATATCGGATAGAACTTCAACCTGATGCAATCCATATTTTTCAAATGTCCTATCGCGATGGCCTTACCCAACGCGAAACAGAACGGAACTAGGTCACCCGCATGTTAAATGCTGACGTTATCGAGCCATAAAATACGGAATTGGCATCCCCAGTCTTTTTTGCACCTAAGAATGACAGGTCCCCCAGTTTTGTATAGACGACAGATGTCTAAATCCCTTCACGGTCCGAGAATCCCACCCCATCCTCCGAATGGACGAATGAATAGATTCCCTGGGGGATGCCAAGATCTTCAGCACTCTGGACTGTAACTCTGGATATTGGAAAGTACCCGTTGATACATTGGATCGTGACAAGATGGCATTTGTAATCCATCAGGGACTTTACTGTCTTAAGCGTATGCATTTTAGACTGAAGAATGCGCCTGGTACCTTTCAAGGAGCTATCGTTATAATCATCTTAAACATCCGGTAGCAATCAGCTCTCGTCTATTTAGAAGATATAATCATCTTTTGAACCGACATTTGGACCCACCTGTGCCACGTCACGGAATTTCTACATCTACTCTCCTACATCAGTCTTTCAATCAACCTCAAGAAATCAGTCTCTCTTCAAGAATCTGTGGAATACCTTGGCCACATAACCCGTCCTGGAAAATTGAGCGTACCCTCGAACACAATCGAGTCCATAAAAGTTATCCACCAATACATGTGTAACTCACCATTTCTATTGGGTTTCATTAGTCTCCTTTCTGCAAACATTTATTTCCGTTTCCCTTATTTACTTTGCTCTTGGTTCTTTTAAATTTAATCTAAGCAAAAGAGACATATATCCAGGTACTTTGAGACATCTGTCCTTTGAAGCTCATTTTCTCCCGCTACAGCAGTCATACAGCAGTAGTTTCAGACATCCCCCGAACGTACCAAATTTGAAAATTTCTACTAGTACTTCATTCCTCATTTCCGCATACGGATAGAAGTGTACGATTTTACGAGACGACAATTCAGCTCTAACTATCGAACAGATAATATCTTTCTCTCAGTTAATGGACGGCACATATTCGTTGTTGCCACTACAAAGATAATTGACTGGAGTTGGTACAAACTTGTTCGGTCTTAAATTTTATTTCCATTCTACAATACGGTCTCATCCCTGTTTGTCCGGTTTTTTGCATTTAGATCCTGATTTGGGTCCAATTCACACCTTTACTTCCGTCCCCACTTCTGCATTCTCAAAGCTACTGCCAGTCCAATCCCCAAATATTTCATATGTACTTGCCTTATCATCCTGTCCACATATTTCCACGACTTCTGTTTTTATCGTCTATTTTTTCAAGACGTTCCTCATTTAGTATCTCCAAGCTCTGTACCATGCCTTCCATTTCAGTATTTTCCCTATCCAGTTTCATAACTTCAGATTGCAGAGCCTTTATTGAAACCTTTTTATTCATTACTTAACGTGATTTTTCATTCGCAGATACCTTGTACACATTCATCATTACTGAAAGTCTTGCGTTCTCTTCGGTCAATTGCCTAACCTCTTCTTGAAGTTATCGGCAATCATTCACAAGCTCTTCAGTTTGAACAGACCCTATATTGTTCATGAGACTGTCTCCGTCTCTGACGTTTCCATGATTATCTTGACTATTATCCAGAGCATCTCTGTCTGTGCCATCGATATTACTATTGTTCGATACATCTCTGTTAAATGAAGATTAATTTCTATTGATTGCACACATTATTCCAATACTCCCTCTTAGGATTCCACGCGCTGAACTACTTCTACCCCTTGATCTGTCTGATTATTTCCCCGCCTTTCAACAAAACTGTTTTCTACACGTAAGTTTGAATTGGTCCCAGAACATTTCTCTACTACGGCATCATCTCCATGAGTACTTACTCTTGACGCTTTCAATGGAGGTTCCGCATTTCGCAGTAATGCCCGTGTAGGTGCTCCCAACAATTTTCTTACTCCACTTTTAATTGTCATAACTTTTTTCTGAAAATTATCTGATACGTAATTCTTTGGCTGTTTCATTTCCATCTTTTATAGAGCACCTTTTAATTAAAGCAGATCTTCCATTTGTTCAAAAAACGTGTAAAGACCACACAGACAGCATTTGTTTACTGTACGAAATTCCAACACCATCTACAGAATTAAACTCTGTACACAGACGTTGAAAAACTAAGTTTTTGATTTTTCTTGTCCAGATTAACAAAAGATTGTTAGTGACGCACTTTTCTCAACTATGTACATTTCATCTCTATAGTCACAAAGACAGCCTGTTCATCACAAACTGCCTAATTATACATTAAGTAAAACTAACTTACTCCATTAGAATGCAGTCAGTGCCGTATTATTCATCCCCATACAGATTACGCACATAATAATTGATCATATGTACAATATATATGATGCTAGATACATTTTCCTATCATCACGATATCGACAGTTTTCACTGATTTACACAACGTTCCGATATTTGTGCAATACATCATAATAAATACACATGGCGCACTGATTTTCAGATAGTAAGATTTCTGATACTACAGCTGAGACAAATCCGTTTCTGACACATAACAGAATTCATGGGATTTTTTATACTTGTCTCAATTAATCATTACGATTTGCTAGAAGCAGTTTCCCGTACTGAACGGATCTCGAATATAATTAAATTATTAAAACAAATTATTTACATATTTTTACAATAAACACGAAAGCACATCCGCAAGAAGAACATGCCAAAACAATACATTTCTTCAAAGCTTGGGACAACATTTTGGGACATTTCACCTAACGTATCAACACCATTCACGTAAATGTATGACAATTCCAGCAGTTATTTTCTGGCAGTCTTCAATGGATGTAACCTGTTCCGAGAATAATCTTGCATCAAAGTCCGGGTAACGGATGATATTTATAACTTATTCGACCTCCTTTTTTCCAACTAGTGCTTGTAATATTTTTAAAGAAACAGCCAACGACTTGTTCAACACATCCATTTTGCTCTTGTATATAGACTTTCCAAAGTCTTTGGATGAAGATGCACATAGCACCTTTTTCGTCACTACATTTTGACTGCCGTCCTCCGGCAATCTTCTAATCCCTGATATATATAATGATACGAGGGGTTTCCGTCCGTTTTTCCTGTTTCCAGATTAAACAATGTTGTGATAGGTTATATGGCAATATATCAATATGTTATGCACTATGGACAAACTGACAGCCTGATGCAATCTAATATTTGTGTCAGATATATTTAGACTTATATCATATAATTAGGATCCTGTATCTTACATCATTTTATTTCCATGTTAGGCATGCCATGCGTACGTACCATAATTCACAGTAAGTTTTTTCCAGATTGAATGGGATCTCTTTGATGCGTGTGACGACACGCAAAAGATGTCTGATAGTCTACAAGTGACATAATAATTTCCCCTGTTCTTAATTCTATCTTTTTTAATTTTTAAATCGTATTTTTCATACATCGTTTTCTGTACAGTGTCTACTAACGGATATTTTCCAGTGTTATGTCAGAACTTTTATTTACAAAATTGCATTCACAAATTTTCAACAGAATACAGCTCAGTACATTTGCAATATTAGTGCAACAATACATCCGTTCTGCACCTTTTTAGGTCATGTAATTTTACAATCATTAGCAATTTAGAGCAAAGTTAACTCAATTACTGTCAACATGATCTTCTCCACGTCTTCCTCTCAACAATGTTTTTCACCCAATTTCAACCATTACCCTTCAACGTTGCGTGTACATTCAACAACATGTGCCGTGCAATGAACGTTCTATCATCTTCTATTACAACTACGTATCAATGTAACTTCTAATCTCAACGAATGGCTTCATCAATATTTCTCGCAGCGGTATTCATTTTCATCTACTTTTCACTCATTTTAACATTATAATATTATTGAATTCATATTTATCAACAGTTATTTTCCTTAATTTCTTTACTGATTACTTGCCTCTTCGGAATTCTGTTTACAGGTAACTTTTTCTATTTGACTACACTGGTTTTGTGAACAGTTTTGTATATTTTTTATGTTCACAATTAAGTACTCAAATTCCCTGTTATCATTCTTCTTTTTATATACATTTTTCCAACTTTTATATACTACTATCATTTGTTTATTTGATATAATATCTCAACATATGACAATGGTTCATTGCTCCACAGGCATGGAATGGATTAACAATAGAAATTTCAATAATACTTATTTATGAGCATCTTTTTCCAGTGGTTTTCGCAGTTCCCATCTTCCTCTTTCTACATTATTTTTCCTTCATTTTACCACTCTTCATACTACATTTGTATTACTTCCTTTTTTTACATATTGTTCCCGTTTATATTTTTGTAATGTTTTCAATATCACATATTGTGACACTTCCATTTTTATAAATAAATCATCTATCATGTATACCGTAATTGGTGTACATTTATTGCAATGTATATTGCACATATTCCATATTTGAGTCCCATACGTCTTTGTTTCCGGAAATGAATGCCTATAATCATGGCGTGGAATTATTCGGATGTACACTGTCTGCTTTCATTATTTTTACCTTTTTGAACACCCGAATTCAATGTTTTGAGGCCAATGCAAGTGGGGCATTAAAACACCGTATATTTTACCCAAAAGGGATTTGATAACGCATATGAAGTTGCTCAACCGTGTCGCGTGCCGATCGAGCCTTCTGAAATATTGTCACATACCTTTTTCGTTTACGCCGTTCGCGAGAAATAATTCATCATCAGGGATGAGCGTTGGCCGCTCATATATCTGTGAGCAAGAACAATCGCATAACAGTGTAAGATAGCCAAATTTAGGCACTATAATACCAAATTCGGCGATTTACCACTATGACGCTGATGGTGGACTTGTAGCTCATCTGGCGGTCACAGTGCCACTGATTGACGCCATCCGAGTTCGATTCCCGTCGGCATTTTTTCTTATTGATGTTTCGTATCTGTTTTGAGGCCACAAAAGCCTTCGCACATATCGCTATGGCATTATGCACAGTACGCACTATTCAGCGCATCGCGGGAAATCATCAATAATTCCCCACCCAATACTTGTATATTGCTGATAAATTGATAATTTAATGAAGGCCGGGCATTCAGTGAGTGTAGTTACGTGAAATGCGGAAAATGGTCGTCATAAAACCAGAGCGGCACATATTTTAAATATGATGTTTTTTAGAATTCCATTTTTTTGGAAAGAGATGACAGCATCGCATATATTGACATCTATTGTACGAAAAGTTTGACAGGATGGCAGGAATCCTGTCACCCAGAAATGCAATTGGAACCGGTAGGGAATGAAACGGGTGAAATTGTGCCATCCACATTTACTTGACAGGAAACTTCTCATGTATCCGTTTCTGTAACGTGTGACAGGAATGTTCGGAGAATGGAAATGAGATTCAGAAAATAAAATGGAAAGGATTCATTTTTGTTTTACACTGCAACGGAAGGAGTCGGAATATCAAATATTTGGATAGTTTCTGGAAATATGCGTATATATAAGTTTACTTGCTGAGTAACTAGTAGTGGCAAACATAACATATATGGAATTCAATGTTTCATTGATCATTAATAAAATAGCTGGAAAACGTTATAATAAAAAATTGAAACGAAAAAGTACTAATCTGCTTCAATGTGATGTGTATGTGAGGAATACAGCATCTGTGTTTCAGGAAATGAATGCCTACTTCCAAATGGCGTAGTTTTTGGGTGGAGTGAACAAAACTTAGGCCATGCGAATTTTAGGGGTCCGTGTGGTGTACATAGACAAGACTACAGAAAATGAATTGTTACGAATGGTAACTACAGACAAAATCTACGCAATTTGAAGATAAAAGGAATGTGCCATAAACTTCGGGCGTACAGATTAAGTGTAATTTAATGTATAATACATACAAATTTACTCACAGACGGTGGGAAATAAATGAAAGAAATAGTTCGGGCCCCGTTTCACGTGTCAGAAAATTTCACGAATATGTAATTCAAAATATCTTTCAAGCAACGGATATTTTAGGGTATGTTTACTGTATAAAAATCTCGAAAATTTGTAGTAAAAAGTGGATGGGCCATGCAAAACTTTCTAGAACAATTGAAATATTAATGTATGTAAGCTAGACTCGCGAGTCCACATTTTGTATGAGAGAGTGAATGACTACTT
This sequence comes from Odonthalia washingtoniensis, assembly GCA_032358235.1. NCBI lineage: Eukaryota > Rhodophyta > Florideophyceae > Ceramiales > Rhodomelaceae > Odonthalia > Odonthalia washingtoniensis. The sequence goes on from JAULBU010010146.1 coordinate 23,938, forward strand.
CATAAAATTCTACAAAAAATGTACTTATTGATGAATGTCACATGAACCTATTATTTCGCGCTTTGAATGTAAAAGCGTACTGGTACTACATTTTTACATACATTTTTTGGATGTAAAAGTGAATGGTGAATCCACGAATCTTTCATTTGATGAATGGGAATGTGGATGGGTAGTGGCCGTTATCAGCTGTATATAAGTGATATATATATATGTAGAATGATGGTATATGGGAACTTTATATGGAATATGAGTGATAATAATTGCAATACATGTATACTAATTACGGTATACACGATATATTTAATTTTAATATTAATCTATATATCATACAATATGAATATGAATATGAATATGAATATGAATATGAATATGAATATGAATTTGAATTTGAGAATAAAATGAAAAATGAAATGGGGTAAAGAGTGTAATATTGAACA
>JAULBU010010157.1:0-24368 GCA_032358235.1 Odonthalia washingtoniensis
TGCGACTTTCCTAAAAACCAGAGACAGCCTGCCGACATACATACAGACCTTTTTTAAGGAATTTCACAAGCCGACTGCAGAGGCGTACCCCTCCTATGCCGAGATGTAGTTGCATACTCTTGCGCACGTCATCCATTTAATTCCCATCAACTTGGAAATCCAAGTGCCTCTCTGCCTCGAGGTCTTCCTTCGGCGACTCTATTTCATCGTAAGATTGGAGTCAGGGGTCACAAATCTCCTATACCCCGACAAACTAACTGCATGGGAAGTATGGTCATACCTTCTCGAGTCACAACCACAGCAAATCATTTACGATTCAATGATCGACTCTCGCATGACCCGCAACCTCAAAATTCGAACATGTTCCGAAAAACTCACTTCGGTCATCCACAAAACACATTCAAAAAAATCGTACAATTAGAACTGCAACCCCTTTGCTTTTAATCTAACCACTTTTTAGTTCTCCTACATTATCCCTTGAGGGATCAAGGCGCGCGGAATGAGGAAAGGAATGTAGGAGAAGAAAAATTGGTTGAGTTCTAACCCTGACCTCTAACCTCTCTCTCCACTGCAATGCCTCCAATTCCATCATCAGCCACCTATACTTTGGCCCTTCCTCTCCTTCCCCCACCCCACTTCCAAACTCCTTGACGCCCAATTTCAAATATTCCTGAGTCTAAAGAATAATTTTCTACTCAATCAGTCATTCATCTCCGATCCTCTACCATCGCTCCCCCATTTCTCACCGACACTGCTTCTCCCCCTTCACTCCCCGCTTCTTTAAGAGATCATTCCGAGGTTTTTCCATCTTAACTCCCTCAAACCCCGGCCAATCTCTTTAAGCAGGGATCTTTCACAAACACAAATCCTCTCCGACTTGCGCTTTCTCCTCCGCCACCGCCACCCATCCTGGCGCACGGCAAATTGGATCTCCATTATTCCCTCAGCCTCCAAACAGCTGCCACCTCCGAATTTCATTTCACCTTCACGATTCCTATAATTAATGGAATATCTTCCAACATGGCGGCCTCGCCAAAACCTAGTACTCATCTCCACAACCATGAATACCCGGTCTTTCTACAAAGTCTCAACACAGCCTTCTCTACTGGCGTACAAACGAGGATCAGCCTATGCGCCCTCCTGGTATGTACCACAACTTGAGCTCACATCCCTCTGTGTGACAAAAAAGAAGAAGCGGACCGGCTCATCTCCTGGTCGCGCCTTATTGATACCTTTTCTGCACCTCCCCTATTCTCCTTCTTCCCAACCCTCCGCACGTTACTCAGATTTCTCCTTCCGATCATCAACTTTCCTCTTTCAATTTTAAATACAAAATATGTTCCATAAACTCACTTTACCTATCGAATTTTCTGACCTTTTTCCTCTCCCTGTGATCTCCCTCATCAATCTTCCCTACGAACTCCGTATGCACATTATCTCTCTTCTTCATCTATCCGATGCACCCAACGAATTAATTCTCCGTCCACGAAAAGCCGCACTCCCGATGGTATTTACTTGGACCGTTTCTCTTGCGCACGAGGTTGTCGTATAAGTTCTCTGAAAATCCCATCAGTTGCTTTTATCATCCATTCTCCCTTTCCCACTCGCAGTACACCTCCAATTCCTATATGCAGCGGCCACCCCTTTCTCAATCTCGCTACAGCTGCCGCTGGTCCGTCACACCATCAACTATGTGTCCATCATCCTCGCAGACTTGCCCCCCGATTTGGCTCCAAAATGGTATAGGTATATTCGTGTCTTCCTGCAGGCTGAGAGACTCCAAATTGCTTCCAACAAATCATCCGCCTTCAGCCATCTTGAGAGGATCTAAATTCAATTTATCAGCATCCGAATCAACCTCCAAACTTCAACAATAATGCCGTCGAAATTTTATTACCAATGAAAGAAGATGTTGAGGGCCATATTGCTTACAGTGTGGCTAATGCTCTTTTCCGCGTAACCATGTACATAATGTTTCGGGAGATAATAGATAGAACAAGAAAGCTAATGGACAGGCTAATGGAAGGTCGTGGTGAGGTGGCGCTAAATCCTGCTATTATAACAGCTGATCGCGGTTACGGTAGGGAGGAGATTTTTGCTGTTCTGAGGGAATGCGGTGTGACATCTTTAGTACTGATTCTCTACAATTTACTGCGGTGTCATCCGTTTGTTGAATCATCGTACGTAACAGTTGGCAGAGATGAGCCTGTATGTGAGGAAGGAATAACTGATAGTAGAATTAATGAAAACGATACCTGGTCAAGCGGTGGTGTTGAGAAAGCGCTTGTAATTGATTCGGTTGATGAATTCATAATTAATGACGAGGGAGATCTCGATCATGTATGCTCTTTTTCAAAGCAGTGTGATGGGAGGGGAGACAGTAATGTCGTTGCAGGTGCAGTTTGTGAGCCTATTGGAAAAAGTTACTGTAAAACCCTTCGATTTTTGTATGATGTACCTTCTCACCTGCACTGCAAATTAAATCACTTGGTTTATAGTACGAAAGGAGATGCGGGATTTGGACGTCTATTTGGAACGAGTGTCAAAAATATTGGACCAGCACAGGGGTAAATTAGAAAAGAAAAGTGGTTTGTTGAAAGTACATTGAATATTAATTACACGGTATTAACTAGGGGACAACGCTGTTCTGACTGGTTTATACTTCGTCAATTCGCGTCACAGGGACAACCCCAAGTAAGTCAATGCTCCATGATGATCTTATTCGTCATTTTACGGGCACTGTGAATTCCCACAGTTGGCAGCCTCAGAGAACTTTGCGTGAATGGTTGACCACACTATATGAGTCGTTGTTTAGTAGAAAAAGAATTTCAGGGGCGATTGTTCCAGGAACGGTCGAAGAACCCGCAGTTCTTAGCTCTGTCCGAAAGAGACCCTGGGTAAAGTGTGTATTTGAGGTTGGAATGCTTGGTTCTAAATTTGATGATGGTTGAGCTTGCTCTCCTGACGGTGTGGTAGTGATGGACGTTACGAATGTTCCATAAACGGGTTTCATCTGGGAGGATTTTATTGGCATTGACGTTGGATGTGTTCAATACCCACTTAGTGTTTTGGAAATCAAAACCTCTGTTTCACGCCGCTTTTTGGCAGAATGCATTGGATACATCCAACATCCAGCTGCGTTTGAGATCACAAACTCCGTCATACACAAGTACATACCTCACAAGCATCTTTGTCAGTGCCTGCAACAGATGATGGTAACTAATTTAAATGTTGCTGTATATGAGTCTGCTACAGAAACGGGAGAGATACTTGCTCTAATCATTTACGCTGCCACATCCTTACTTGTGAATTTAAGATCATGTATCCGCCCGATTGTGTTTCTTCTGTTAAGCTGGGCACATGATAGTGGTGATGTCCCATCTTACGTTATGGAAACGGACAAAGCATTGCTCGAATCGAAGATTCCGTTTTGGAGAATAATCAATTCTCAGGTACTTCAACATGGTCCGCTTCTTCCCGTAAAGTTGTTCAGAAATGGACATCAGGCTGTATATAGGAAAACAAAAGACGGGTGGATGTGACAGCGCAGTTTTGAGCAATAATGCGATCATCAACATCCCACGTGAAATTGGAAAGCAAAATTGTAACCCAGACTAAAAAGACACTCGTTGTTAATGGTTTCATTTCATGGCTCTTCAACGCATGTGCCCACTTACTGACAATTCCTGATGAATTTAAAAGTTTGGACACATTGCACGACAAGCTAAATCATTTACAATGTCTCCTGGACTTCCTCTAAGATATTACAAGGGTTTTTTCAGCTACACAGATTCGTTGTACATCGCCTAATCGAGATGATTCTACATCTGAACAGGTAGTTGATGCAACGGAGTCATTGCAACTGAGGTTTCAAACAAATCGGGTACGGAGGAATAGGCTACGATTCTTCAATTCAGTTCCTGGTATCAAGCTTCGGCTTCAATTAAGTGGTCTAGTCCCTGTATAATGCGATAAAATGCAATGCTGTGGATTATGCGAGTCAATGAAAAAGACAATTCTCTCTCAACGGCGTGGTTATTCTACAAAGTATAGGTGCGAGATTTGCTCTCTGTCGTTATGCATTCGTAGCAGGGGTCTTCCAGAAACATGCTTGCAGGTATGGCATAGTGCAACTGTTTTGCAATACCGCGGTCGTAATGCCGACGACACTTCTGCCACAAATGACATGGAACAGTCACAATCAGAAATTAATGACCAATGGAGAACAGTAGAACCCACAGCCCAAAGTAATGAATAATAAAGTCAGTACAGTGTGCCTCCTTTGTTTCCACTTCAACTTCCATCAACACAAACAGCAGCATCCACACCAGACAATAATGAACGTATTTCGCTACAAATTCACAACACTGAACCTCAACCTCTTAATGGCCACTCAACTTCCTAAAGTCCTATCTTATAATTGAAAAGGAGTAATGCATTTTTCTTTTCCCTAACGGGTTATTCAACTCGAGTTCTTTTATTTTGTCTGGTTTCCATACATGACGTCTGATATTTAGGATGCTGCCGCCTCAAACTTTTCTCCAAGTTAAGTTGACGACTATTTGCACATTGGGGACATGAATTTTCTTTGTTTTTAAAGAAAAGATAATTCATATCCCTAATGCAACAATGACTTTGTATGGATAGGATATATGTTTTTTTAAAAATGTTTTTAAAAATGTTTTTAAACATTTTTTTAAAAAACATTTAAAAAAAACATAAATCCTATCTATACACAATCATTGTTGTCTTACCAATTACAGTGACGTGTTCAGAAATAAATCACTGTAGTTACGATATTAATCATCAACTACGTAAAAGCTCTACTAGAGAGATTTTACGAAGAGAATTATTGTTTTAGAGTGTGACTTGGAAAATGAGATAAAAAATGAGACCCGTTTTTTTAACACGTTTTTTAAAAACGTGTCTCATTTAAAATAAAATGAATTCTCAAAAATGGTGAAACGTGTTTCATTTTTTAACTTGAATCATTTTAATGAATTTACCTTTTTGGACCCAGCAGGAAAGTGTCAAATAAATTGAGTACTCTAAACCATTGGACAAAACCGTCGATGGGGCCAGGTGACAATCCAGACGTGTCGTGATGTGTTGGTATAATCCAACACTTAGGTCCTGCACGACTAATAGAGAGAGAAGTAGCCTGGATGATATCAGTATTAATATAGTGGTTGAGATAAGTAAGTGAGATAAGTGAGTGATAGATGAGTGAGATACTGATGACGATGATGATGTCGTTATGATATAAATGATGATAATGATGATAATGATGATGAAGATATTTGGTATATTTTAATGTGAGTAATGATATGGAATGAAGTCTGGCGATGTTGAGAGCGAGGGCGAGTGGCGATATTGCGAATGATTAATTGAAGGCGAGTATATCCTCTCGACGGCACCAGTGGCACGATAATATTATTAATAGTATATCGATATATGTTTATTATTAAAAAATTGAAGATGTGTGTGTAAAAATAGTCAAAGAAAGGAGCATCCAGTATTCGATATATATGATCGTCATTTCATGAGAAATGAGGATCATCATCGGAAATAGTCGATTGTTCAGCGGTTACGCAGAAGGTTCATTTTGGGCTTGAAGTGTCAGTATCCGTTGTATACTGTAACGGTTGTACAGTAATGTATTTACTGTATTGTGCTATTTCATCAGAACTCCCGGGTCGATATGCTATGAATCGAATGGTTGGAAAAAAGAATCAGTTTTTTTTGTTCTGCTAAGAAGATTAGTTATGTTGATCGAAGTTATATCAGAAGTTGATAGTGCAATACCTTTGTAAATTTTGGTAAAGAAAAACATTTTGACATGTAAATATGTTTTAGAGTAAGATGCGAGTAGAAGGTAGATTAGTTATTGTTACTAATGTTGATAATGATTGTTAGGTTAGTCGCGGAAGGTGTTATGATTCTTACTTTGATGGATATTCCAAAAGGGCGGAGAATCCACTGAGCGGAAGGAGGGGTATGCGTTCCAGTCGAAAGAACCTAACGTAGGGCAGCTTGAGACATCGGCTCAGTAAGTCAATCTGCCAAGTTGTGTTGAGAGAGAACCATTCCAATGTCCGAAATTGCCTTAGAAATGTACCCCTTTTGAGCCGCGGAAATGTTCAACATCAGACGCTTCTAACTAGTACGAGACCATTTCGAAATTGTATCGAACAATTATTTGTTCTCAGTAAACAATTGAAGGGGAATCGAATCTGAGGTGAGCGTCCGTTCTTTGATAGCCAAGGTGTAGGCCGCATCAAACATGTCGCTGAAGGCAATGAACTCTACGGCCATTGCTGAGCTGCAGATGCGTTTCGCCTTGTGCGACTTGAAAACCAATGAGATCACCTTGTTACTATTATCGCCGAGGAAGATGATATAGCCTAGTTGTGAGGATGACTCCGCGTTGTTGGTGAACGAGGCGCCGGAGTAGTCGAATAGTTGAATCTGACCGGGGTTGAGTTTTCGGAAGAGAAGGCCGATATTGTTTTGACGGACGTAGTTGATGGGGTTGTTGAGCTTTTTGAGACATGATGCAGTTTCAGACGTGTAAGTTGATTCGGTTATCTACGCTAACCGGCTGACTTCAAAAATGAAGTCTGATCTGGTATGCGAGAGCCAAGCCAATTTCATTCTCATTGGTCTAAAGTCAGTGAATGATACAGTGGGTTCAGCATCCTCCAGATTGCCGAGATAATGTTGCTGATTTTGTGTAAGAGAAGTTTTGTTATATTGAAGTCTAAATCCACTAGAGTCGACGGGAAGATTTTGTTTAGGAGCCATTTCAACTTTGTGCTGAGTAGATTCGGCAATTTTGCGGAAGGTTGATGTACCACTCCTTGGTAAGTAGTCGATATATGTGCCGGATAAACCATATATGGAGCCATTATTGATCATGAAATGCAAAGACAGATCGGAGCTGAGATGTTGCATTTGGCGGTCGTCCACATGGTGTCGAATAAGGGTCTGATACCGTAAATCACTCGACTCGCAGAGACCATAAAGAGGGCGAAGAAGATGAAGACATTGATTCGCGATCAGTTCCAATTCAGGAAAGTTAGAGTTGGGAAAGAGATCGTGAGCCAAAGGTAGAGCGGACTACAGGTATGCTTGAGTGACGTAACTGGTGCATATGTCAAACCCAAATGATGTTTCCAAGACCAATAATAATCGGATAGATTGAGGCTGGATGGTTTGGCTGATATGAACCATGAAGTCCTTAAGTTTGTCTCTGTGCCCGCCGACTACGAATCGAGCCTTGTGTTTAACAAAACCGTCGGTGGTAGATTTAAAGTCGAGAAAGATTGGACTGAGGAGGACGTTGGCGTCGATTGGTAACTCCTCCTTCAGGATGAACTAGAATGTTCTGCGACGAAGGGGGTTGTTGATTTTGGATAGGTCGGCGGCGAGCATCTCGGGTGTGTCACAACGATAGTCTGAACGGCTTGATAATTCAGTCATGAATACGTCATCGTGCAGAGAAGGTGATATGAAATGCTCGAAAGATGGCTGAAGTTGTGACATAAAGGTTGAGGCGAGTTGTTCTGGTTGAAGATATTGCTTGACTTGCGAGCTGTTGAAAGGTAGAATGGCTGAAGTCTTGGCGTATTGAATATAAACTAGATTCGTAGTGCGGTTGGAAGCAGTGACTTTGAACGGACCAACATATTCCCCGATACGGTTATTTACCTGTTTCTCCCACCAGACTAAAACCAAGTCGCCTCGAGAGTAGTTGATGTCGCTGGCTGGAGGTGTTTTTGCGGCGAAGGACTCACTGAAAACGTAAAATTGCCCTCTGTGAAGCCATCTTTTCACGTGCGATGTTCGCGCGGGAAGCACGCCCGGTTGTCATTTGTTTTATCTCCTTTTGAGTGGTTGATGGAGGGAGAATGCGCGGAAGATCGCCATAAAACAGAACTGAAGGGACTAGATCATCGGGTTGGAGTGTGTCGTTGTTAGTTTTGACTGCCAGGGAAAGGGAGTGTTCAAAATGGCCTTGTGGATGAGTCACAAACACTCTTCAAAGAGTTGTACGAAGTGGTTGATGGTATCGCTCGGCAAAACCGAGACTTTTATGTGCCTCAATCTAGGTGTGTTCAAGAGAAACGCCATGTATTTCGGCGAGACGGATGAAAGATGGTCCAAAAGAACTTCTTTGGTTGACAATGGTCCTGTTGGGCATTCCAGTGTAGATGGAAGTCCAGTAGCGGATGATCATTGTCCAGATGTGTTCAGTCGAATGGTTGTGGACACGCACAGTGGAGCTGTAGCATGTACCTTCGTCTACTATATGTAGGACGGGATGACCGAAGAGGTAGAATATGTCCAAGAAGATGCGTTCATTGAAGCGAGCCACATCCGAGCCGAACGAAACCCGAAAACGAAGCGGGGCGTTCAGAATCTTCTAACAGGGGTCGCATCTTTTTCCAATATCATGGAGAATTCGGAGCGTTTCGGCATCGGCTTGATTAGAATTTGCTCGCTGTAGTAGGACAAAAAGTTTACCGCCGGAAGAGTGCTAACATTGACTGTGAAGTTGAAGGAGTTGTGGCCGGGGGAAGAAAATCTTGAAGTGACCGCAAGGTTTGAGTTCGACGAAAAGGTGACCAGACTGCCCGCAAATAAGGGGTAAAAACTATAGTTTCACATAATAAGTGGAACCGTCTGACCTGTTGTAGTGTTGTGATCGTCGGGATAGTCGATGATGGACTTTGTCGATCATCAGACCATTTTTGTGAAGAGCGTCCAGACCTAATAAGCCAGGAATCTCTGCAACAACAACGTCCAATGTGACGGTAATTGGCTCGAGGGCGGATGGTGTTTATAGCTTGAAAGATGCCCGCTGATCCGAAAATCCGGATGCTTGATGGACCCAGATGACGATCCAGACGTGTCGTGACGTGAGGGTACAATCCAACACTTAAGTCCTGCACGTCTAATAGAGATCGAAGTAGCCTGAATGATATCAGTATAAATGTAGTCGTTGAGATGAGTGATTGAGACGAGTGAGTGAGATAGATGAGTGAGATAATGATGGTGATGATGAGGTCGTTATAATATAAATGATGATGATGAGAATGAGGATGGATGATAATGATGATGAAGATGTTATTATATATACGATGGTATGATGATGATGATGATGATGATGATGATATATGGATAATATGATGTGAGTAATGATATGGAATGAGGTCTTGAGATGTTGAGAGCGAGGGAGAGTGACGATATTATGAATTATTATTTGAAGGTGAGTATATCCTCTCGACGGCACCAGTGCCACGATAATATTATTCATAGTATATCGATATGATATGTTTATTAACAATTGAAGATGAGTGTGTGTAAAGTAGTCAAAGAAAAGAGTATCCAGTATTCGATTTATATGGTCGTCATTTCATGAGAAATGAGGATCATCATCGGAAAGAGTCGATCGTTTAGCGGTTTCGCAAAAGTTTCATTTTGGGCTATAAGTGTCAGTATCCGTTGTATACTGTAACGTTTTTACAGTAAATATGAAATTTTCATCAAATTATTGAGTGTATCAAAATCAATGGCTGTATGTCGAATAAATGAATAAATCTTTGAGAGAGCCCCTGTCGTTTGAAAATCGTTTGAAAATAGAGAATTTAGAAAGCTTGATTTTTCTGTACGTTAAGAGCATGCCCACCGGTGCTGACCAAACTAGAAAATGAAATAAAACGTGTAGTCTTCTAATTCGCTGGACCATTCCTACACAATTTGGTAAACTATGGCTTCAGTATCACCCACCAGTTTTGGCTAGTTCAGTCACATATCCTCATCACCTGCTTGAGTGTGGAGCAGATATTGCTCTACTAGTCCTCATGGACGCCGATCCCATCATCTCCAAGAGCCTCGACGACAGACTAGATCTATTGACAATAGAACTCCTCGACTCCTCAGATGATGACGGAAGACAAAAAAGCAATGGGGCGGCTCCCGACCAGGAAACGCACGGAATGTAGAGCGTCGCCGCCCAACTTTTGCGCAATGACTCAACAACGACTAGTTCTGCGAAACACCAACCTACTCTGCCACGATTTTTGAACGTCGATTTCGCGTGACATGAGACATCTTTCTCAACATCGTACAAACTGTAGAAGAATACGACACATACTTTCAACTAAAAAAGACGCCACCGGATCGAAGGGGTTGGGTGCGTCACAAAAATGCACCGCCGAGATCCACTTACCTTCCTATGAAAGCAGTGCCGACTCCGTCGACGATTATGTCCTACTCCGAGTGTCAAACGCACAACAATCGATCAAACGCTTTTGCTCTGCCATTGTCTCTTGTTTTGTCGACGAATTCATACGACCGCCGAATGTAGAAGAGACGAAGATGCTGCTGAAAAGGAGGGCGGCGTTCGAATTTCTGGGAATGCTAGGTTCTATCGACTATTGCAAGTTTATATGGAAGAATTTTCCAACCGCTCATCACGAACAGCATTAAGTAAAAGAGCGAGTACCCGCGTTGACAATGAAAGCTGTTGCGGACGACATATTGCGCATATGGCACATGTTCTTTGGCATGCCAGGCTGCAAAAATGGAATAAACGTCTTGGACCCATCGCCGCTCCATAACAAGATAGCCGATGGCGTTCATCTGCTACCTGTTCAGTATGAAGTAGCTGGTGTTAAAAGAAACAAGCCATAATTTCTAGCAGATGGGATCTACCTCAAGTCACCGATGTTTGTCCAAACCGTCCTAAATTTCACTACGAGAAAGGAAATGTATTTTTCCACTCAACATGAAGCCAGAAGTAAGGATGTGAAGCGAGCCTTCGGTGTGCTGCAAGAGAAGTTTCACTTCATTGCAAGATCGAGTTGGATGTAGTTCAATGAAGACATGCAAACCGTAATTCAATGCTGCGTCATCCTCCACACCATGATGGTGGAGGATCGTGAGAAGCTCAGGGAAGGCACAGGAATAACAGCGGTGGATGTAATCATGGGTAATAAACCACGGTACTGCTTCTATTGCGCTCAATATACACTTGGCTCGGTGTGCAGTTGGTAGTCTTCTAGAGGATGGTGAGGAGTACCTTGAAACGATCCGCCTGTTTATGGAGCATGTGTGACAAGCAATGCGGTAATTGTAAAGTCGCAAAAAACAGGATCATTGCGTGAGAGCTTTTTGGCTTATGTTTAGTAAAAATGCGCTATCCTTTGTCCTCAGCTGTCCCTCATTTGAAAAACGAACGGGGTTTCCTTTACACATCGGGATGAGGTACTGCACCTGTTGATTGCTCGTCCATGCCTGCTTTTTACCTGTCGGCACTTGATGCTTGCCCCTAGTGAGCTTGAGCGTCTCTAAGACGGCTAAGGGGACGACGGCGAACGGGACGACGGCGAAGTATGTTGAAATACTCGACGGCGTCATCTTCGTCACAACCTGGGGGTGACTTAGAAAACTTCATCACACCTCAGTGTTCCTGTATGATTTTGTTACGTTCTTGCTGCGTAGAATGGACATCTTCTGTCACCCGCAACTTCTTGGTCATAAGCTCCGTGCGCTGCAGTTTGTCTTTCGCCTTGCGACGTCCGATGGGAAGTTTGAAGGACTCCTTCGGCTTTGGATACAATCCGTCACTGTCCAACTCAACGTCACTGGACTCGTCCGACGTTCTTCGTACTGACTGAGATGCTCCATTCCATCCCAGATCGGAAATGAACTTGGGATAGTGACGGAGCACATCATACGAAGTAGCAAACTTGAACGGAGCGCCGTAGTTTTCTGCATGAGTCTTGATCTCCACACCATTGTATAGTGCTGTGGCCATCTGAGCAAGGTCGTTGGGAGAAACAGCAGTGGGCTTCATGCGTCGCACTCGGATATAGCACGCCCCAAACTGTACTCAAGATTTGTTGATTAGTTTTGCGCGCTTCTTGATCAAATATAGCACGCGTTCTTCTCGATTTATTGGATTATACTTGTTGTTGTAGATGTTGTTGATAGCCTGGAAGAAAGCTTCTTTCTTTTGTTCAGAATCGACAACGGGTTCTTCCGATGCAAAGATCCACGCCTTAGCTGCAGCGGCATCCTCGAGCTGTGTGTATCCTTCGCCGCGATGACCTCTGGGCTTTGCATCCTATTGGGGTGGTGAGGGTGCTGCGTCGCTAAAGGGTTGGCTTCATTCGGTGAGGAGGAGGCGGGGGATGAAAAGGACATGTTGAAACGGTTGTGAAGAGGGAAGTTCGAAGAGAAAGAGAGGTTCGGATACATATGGGTTGCGCTATGTACCATATTGATATTTTGCGTCGTTTGCGTTTCTGCTTCTTTCCCTTCCCGCCAAAGGTGTCATTGGCAGCCAATGGAATGCGGAGTTGTGTTTTTATAATTTGCAAATAAGGTGCACTTCTTCTGGCTACAATTGAGAAATTTGGCTCGGCTCTGTAGTCCAGGCTAAAATAATTGGTGTGAAATCGTACCGCTGGGTCATGTGCAATTCTGCAAAATTAGTAATTTCCTATTTTGATATAATTTCTTTTGCCCAGTGGGGATGCTCTAAGAAAACATTCGCAGATACATTTTCTTTTTGAAACGATTTTGTTACCATGAAAACAACAAAAAAGTTCCGTTTCGGGAATAGTGCTGTACAATCACTGACAAATTTCAATGTAAATGGTAGAAGAGTGACAAAGTAGAAATTGGAACTATAAACCGGTGAAACCGAAGGAAAATATGATTTATAAATTGAAATGCATTGTTGTCATTTACCTCCAGTTTTGCCATTGATTGTTGAAGGAAATTTCAAAAATGATAGTGAAACTGAATATGAAACCATTCCCATTTTATAAAACTGCAATGGTTTCACTGTGGGACCTTGTAAGCTCTGACAAGGTCCTAAAAATGATTCATCACACTCATATCTTATAGAAGTAGAAAATGTGAAAGACTGTAGCACGCGCCTGGGAGGTTAATAATGGATTGAAGTCAACTATGCTGGACAGACAAGTAATTCTTCCCCCAATGTCAAGTTTCAGTACTGTGGCCTGGTATGAACTCTTGTCTTGTTCGTCATTGTCATATTTATCCATGATGGCTACGACCCATGTACCTATTAGTAAATGTCGTTCGGAAATGAGATCAGTCTAATCTATACTAAACGCGTACTTGTATTTCATATCTTTTGCATGATATGTTAATCAACCGTCAATTTCCTGTAATAACCATTAACCAGACCTGATTATAGTACTTCATTCTTCCTTGTAAAGCATCACCATTCAATGAATACATGAAAAAAGCGAAGAAAAAAGGGACAGTGAAACAACTTTCGTTCAAATTCACAAGAAATAGATGTACAATAACCGAGATCGCTCAAAACAGTGCAAATAACGCGATAAATGTCTAAGTATCTGCGGAATGCCCACAATCAAGATGTTCCCACAAGGAGTCGCCTTGAAGCGGAAGCCGTTTCAATGGAAGGTGTTAAGGACAGCAACACGCGACTTTATCAAATGAAGTGGACACAATTTAGGAAGTTTTGTATGAACGCTGATTAACAGGAGGGAAACAGTGTTTTAGATCCAGACGGTTTTCATTATTACAATGCTGACGTACTGAGTAAAAATGTTGAGTTTTTTTACTACAACGTAGTGGAAAATAATTGCGATCAAGGAGGAGGTAGAAATATTAGAAGTATGCTAGCCAGTAAATACAAAAGAAAGTTTGAAAGGATTGGGGAATGGAAAGTAAATGACGATGGAAAAACAGAAGGAAGCCCTGTCAACAGCTTGTTAGTTTGTGAAAGCATGAAGTCACACTAGCGTAAGAAGAAAACGATGGCATACAAGAGGTTCTTCCCATTACGGTACAAATACATTGTAAAAGTGTGGATTCATACAAAGAATCTTGGACCAAAAAATATTTTTCGTACCACGTTATGGCTGGAACTTCTCTTTGTTTCAGTTTAAAGGTAAGGATTGATGAGCTCGTAAAATTAATAGTTTCAATATTGTCTCTTAATGAAATCAATGAAGATGGGGTACCATACATTTTAATATCCCTGAAGGACCGGCAGTATTCACGAGATGGAAATGGCCGTTGATATGCTCTCTATGAACTTGAGGACGAAAGGTGTGCTTTTCCGTACACGCATTCAAAGAAATGGATTGGGGTCTATGAAGAATTGCTGGGAAGACCTCTGGTGCCGTCCGATTCGCTCTTCCCACGCCGTAATGAGTCTGTTACCCAAATTTATTTTGGAGAAACTATCTTCCAGGCCACATTTATGAAAATCATTAATGCCTCTGTCTCTAAATGTGGTATAATACCTCTGAATGTAGCTGTAAAAGAACTTGGAAAATTTACCGCTCACTATTTTTGAAGAGGAGGAGCCCAGCATCGATTTGTGACTAGAAAATCAAGATGGTCATTGGATGTGACCAAGTTGTGGGGTGAATGTGGTGCAAACGATGATATGAACACTATAATAAGGTATCTATTCAACAGATCCATGTTGGAAGAAACGTCAAAGTATGAAAATGGCTATACCCACTACTTGCATACTAGAGGTTCTAATTCACGTCTGTTTAATACTAATTTTTCTTCGTTCGAAGATTTCAGTCTGGAAATGAATGCGTTGTAATCGACCGTTGTAAAAGAGAAGAACTGTGATCTTTCAATTTGAGCAAAGTTCTTCTGCTAATAGTTTTTTTGTTGCGCAAGACCTATCGGATACTTCACGTAAAATTTAAGATTCTGTGAATGACAGCCTGCCAGGCTGTGAATTTTTTCCTCAAACGTTAGCACTGCTAACGTTCAGGAAAAATTTCTTTCCGAAATTCAGGAAAAGCTATCTGGTTCAATCAAACTAGTGACTACTGGTTCCGGAGAACATGTAGGAACAGGAGGTAAACCCCTCACACGACATCATACATCCTACAATTGAAGCATATGAACTGTGTACACATATACGAAAATGTAGAGATTGGAGAGAAGTTGTTGAATATTGGGACAATGGCTGCCCAGAAAAGGACCTAATGACTGTTCTGAAATACTGGCCGTTTGGAGGTAGGAACTCTACGAGGGAAGTAGCCTCGAAGTATTCCAACCGAAAGAGGGTTGCAGGAGAGAATGAGGAACTTGGAGAAGAAATGTTCTTGCAGAAGTATTCTCCAGACAGATTGACATTGTCTGAGCTGAAACAAGTCATAAGGAATATAAAGAACTGATTGTCAGATTTTATTCGTACTAAACGTATTCAATTGCATTATTCTATGTTTTCATTAAATAATGAAGCACCTTTGTTATGTTCATATTCAATTGCGTTTTTCTACGCATTATTCTATGTTTTCAATGAAATAAAGAAGCACCTCTTTTATGTTGTGTGTTGTGCTATTATAATATATGTGTTGTGTTCTGTAAAAGTACTGTATAATAATAATGTTGTTACGTATAATGTATGTGCTGTTTTCTGGATATGTGTATTAGTTTATAATTACATGTTACTGTCTTACTGTCTTATATGTTATATGCTTATATGTTACTGCTGTGTTACTGTCATATTTATTCTTACTGTCTTATTATTGTTGTAATTGTTGTAATTGTTGTCTATTGTTCTTGTTGTTGTTATTTTCTTTGTTCATTGTTTTTGTATTATTATATATGGTTGTTAGTTATCATTTTGTTCATAGGAGGTCGCAGGAAAGGCCAAATCGCCAAATCTGGCAAAAAAATTGGAAATATTTTCACCAATTTAGGATTTAGGCCCTTTTCCAAGTGGAACGTACGCAGAAAGTTTTCGTTTTTGCAAAAACTGTACAAAAATTTAAACAGTTAGAATAAATTATTCTTCCAATTTAGCGACATTTTTGTGTTAAAAAACTTATTTTTTGGGGACTATATTTTGCTTACTTCTGCATTCCGAGACCTGAACTAATGGATGTAAAATTTGGAAAAATAGGACCATTTCTGAATCGTGCCTCTAGTACTTTGTAAACAGGGTTCAAAGGTTCATTAAATGTGCTCCGTTTGGTCACAATATAATGTATGTCCTACGGGTCTGTTTTCAGAGGGAAAGGGTCACGAAATGGGTCCATGTATCAGCAAAATAGTAACGTTTTGGTTCAATAGAGCTATGCTTGCGACGCTCATAAATGTTTAAGACGTAAGTTGTAAGAATATGAACAGCGCCCCCGTTATATTTTCACTCACAAAAATCAGGATCTAGTTCAGCATATCTTTGCGGTAGACAAAAGAACGCATCGAAATGGAAAGACCTGTATCTAAACGTAGAAAAAGTAGATATGTAAAAGGTACTAATGTAAGAGTTAATGATGGAAGTTCCAGAAATGGTGGTTCTATAGCAAAAGGAATGGAGAGAGATATAAGTCCTACCGAACATTTAGTTGGCGGAGTGGACAGTAAAAAAGATGACGATCCTTTAGTTTGTGTTGATAGTAAGAGTCGTCGTGTGGTGGATCTGGATAGGGTAAGGATGGAGAGAAGTAAAGTTACAGAAGAGGATGAAAATAGTAAAGATAGATTATTATTGTCAAAAATGCTTCATGGAAACAACCTTCAACAGTCCAACCCGGATGGTTCAGTAGAGGTAATGGGAAAGAATATTGAAGAAGGAAAATCATGTGCCGGGGATGGAATTTATAGGCCGGATGAACTGAATAAAAAGTATAAGAAGGATATAAATGAGCAAAGTTCAACACTGAAAAATGACAATTTGGGTGGCTCTAGTCTACTCTTAAACGTGTTTGGTGATGAAATATCATCCAAACTGGAAACTTCATCAGTCTATATACAGAATCAAGAACGTGATATGAAATGAAGTGAAGGAAATCATCAACGGTTAACATCGAATGATCACTTGGTATCAATTATTCATTCCATGAATAGTATATTTCACAATTACAAGGACAATAAGACTAAGTTGGATGTGTTGCTAATGCCTCTCAAAACGTTTACGTCTGGAAAGTTATACACAAAGACATTAAGCAATTTATTCTTCACTTCCGTAATAGGTATTATGAAGAAGAATTAAAAAACGGACATGTGTGTAAAGTATAATTAGGGGCTTACTGAAGTTACCAAGTTCATTGAAAGTATGCTGATCTCAAATGTTTCGAGAGAATTAAATTCAAAAGGAACTGACCAGTGTCTAAAGAAAAGACATATTCATTTCAAAAAAAGATTGACTTGGATGTTGATAATGATTTACAAAAAGACCCCATTGTTGGAGTGAACCATATTTCAATAGGTTAATCTGTTATTGTAATTGAGAAACCATTCTGGTTGAAACCTGGATATGTAACTGTTCGTGATTGTATTATGTTCTTTTCTGTGCAAGGTGGGGGAGTAATAGAGTGAAAGAAGAAAGGAACCCACGAGGATTATGAGGGTAGTGAATGGATGCAGAAAGAAATTGTGGCTAATTACACTGTCTCACGTGTTAACAGCAGCCATGTTAATCCATTTGATAGAATTGGGGAGAAGTATCTAAGTCAGATGGTTGATGAGTATTTATTCCTTCTAGATAGTCAAGTGGTTGTTGAATTTGAGATTATTCCTGACAGTGACTCAACCTGGAATGATAAAGATATCCCTTCTTTCACGAGTAGTGACTGCGATGATATAGATAATCCAGTGATAAGATGTACTAACACAAAGAAAATGAACGGAGCAAAAGGGGTTGAAGTTGGAAAATTATGAAAGGATATTTTAAAAAACACACTGCAAGACATGAATTTTACTGGGAAGTACAATGTGGTCGTCACTTATGAAGAAGGGACTGAAAGTGCCAAGTTATTGAGACGTCGTATTCATATGATGAATTTAGCTCTGGTACTATGCATACGTCTGACAGGGAACACAATATATGAAGAGTTTGTGCAGTGTCACAAGAATTCAGGTCAAACTATCTATTATGTTGCATGTGCTTTTCGAATGATACTGAAAAAACGAGCAGAGTAAAAAATCGAAATAATAGTGTAGTATCGGATGATATATGGATTGACTTCACAAAAAGCATAAAGACAATAAGGAGTGAACCGTATTGGAATACTATTCGAAATGAAGTGTTGAGTATTTCAGAAATGGAATACAAAGAAATTCATATGACTGATGAGGAAAAGATGGTTCGAGAATGTGTAACGATTTCTTGTATCATGAACGGAGAGAAGCTGCTGAAAAATTAAGAACGGAAGGGATTGAAGAATTAGATGATCTGGAGAAAGCTGTTGAAGATGCTATTATTGATAGACAATAGTGTGTAATTGCGTTTTCATGTTTGTTATATGATTTAAAGGGGATGAAATAAATGTTAAGACTATAAAAATTAATGTTCTATCTAAATCATACGTTAGTAAGTTGGTTTTAAAACAAAAAAAGTTTTGATCATTATTATAATAGCTATACCCGTAAGACATTCTGAATAACTGATAACAATTCTGAAGAAACTGATTTGGAACGGACATGTATACAAAGGAACTGAACATGTAGCTTTCCAAAGACGTATTTCCGGTCTATATTCGTAGTACAAATTTATCTGCTCCTCATTATGTCAGGAAGACATTTGAACCCAAACCAGCCCCAATCTACAGTTGGTTGTGCTTGTACATTTTGTAGTGAACATTCTTCCCGCTGCTCCTGGTTCTGTTCCGGTATATGTACTAGTTCAAACTGAAACATCCATTCATATCCTGCCATTTAGTATTTTTCCTAAAAGCAATTGCTGTTTGATCGGACCATTGGTTATACTCGACACCAACCGCAACAAGTTGAGGGATATTAATGTCCTGACGGTTTGAATATAATGTCCTCAGGACTCGAAGACATTATATATCTCCGTTCGGTTTTGTCTTAGAATGAACTGTAATTGTTTTCTCGTCATTGGGATATATTCCAAATGTTTTGCAGATAAAAGCTACCGAAGTGCAATCCATAACGACGGAATTTGGTGTAGTTCCTGACACCTCTGACAAATTTGGGTATGTTACAAATTTACAAAAATATGCTGAACTCATGAACTGGATGAATTTGTCTAGTTCATCTAACCTGCAGTAAAAAGGAACTGACAAAGAACTTTGCAGCAAGATATCAGAACAAAATCTGCATTGCGCTTTTTTAAACCGAGCAGGTAATGCTGGAAGTCAACTTAGGCATATATTTAGCCTTTTTAAAAGCCGAATAAATAATAAATCGCCAGCATCCAGTCTGCACTGATGTTCCAAAGTTAAAATTCTAGTCTCCATTGTTTGAATACGCTGAAGGATATGTTTTGGTATATGAATGGTATCTTGTAAAGAAGTTCCGGCATCATTTGTAGCATGTGTTTCTATCACAAACAATTGTTTGTATTAATCACCCGGAATCCAACCTTTTGTTGTGTCGGTGACCGCTGGCACAATTCTACTTTCAGATGAGCTATGAGCATCATGATTATGTGCACGTTTTCTTCTATTAATAGGTGGTGATAATTTGTATTCGTATATACCGTTGTTACTATCAAGAAGCTTCCCTTGTTGTAACATGAAATCTGTCGTACAGGATTGGAAATAATTGCTTTAATGAATCAAAATGGATACGGTTGAAGACATGTTTGATGTTGTTGAAGTATATGCTATCTTCATTATTTTCCCTGAGAACCACTGAAGAATTGTTTTCCGGATTTACCAATCTCGTAACGAACACTGATGGACATACCTGTGGTTAAACACGACTTTTCTGGTTACATTTCGTGAAAATGGTGTATTGGTAAAAGTAGGAATGGAATGAAACTGACGATAGGAGTGTGGAAAGTGAGTATTATATTGTAATACAATTGTGAAAGAGGAGGAAATGTTCAAAACAATTTTGTCAGACAGGGATGATATGACTATTTATGCGTAGAAGGCATCAATATTTTTTGGTTTGCCAACGGTTAATATTAATTTCACAAAAATGCCACATGTATGGTATAGAATGTCTATCTCTGTCCGAAAGGTCTAGAACTGAATAGTAATCAATTCTGTATCTAATTCACAACCGTTGGGATGTCTTACAAGACATCCCAAAGGTCATTTATGAGATCGGAAAGGTCCAGCAATGAATAGTCCTCAATTTTGTATCTAATTTACAACCGTTGGTATGTCATACAAGACATCACAAAAGTCATTTATGAGATCACAACGGTCATAAATGAAATACCAACAATCATACCTGCTGGTACCAAATATTATTAATACTTCGAGATTTGGTACATCATGTAGTAATTACTGTAATTCGTTAAAGGAGACGGATAATGACCATATATATTCAATATTAATCTGTCTGACTAAACCGTTATTCTGGGAGGAGGGGGAAAACTATAAGGATGGTTCAAAACATGTTTTCAGTAAGATATGTCGCACATTTTGGTTTCAAATTGTCAGGGAAGAAGATATTATTTCCTATTGACTTTGAAGAAGTGTAGAACAGAATGTGATATATTAAATTTCCATCGGACCTAATTCTAGTTTCTGCACCAGCACCTGCATGTAGCAGGTCCACTCTTGTCCACAATATTGAGTACGGCGGAATGGACATTTTTCAACAACCAGATCTTCTTTCACTGATTTCAACTGACTGTAGTCTTATTGAAGATAAATATGAGAACGATTAATAATTCATATTTTAAATCCATATGGTGCAGATATCATTGAAAAATAGCCTGGTTGTTAGACAGGTCTCACTGTGGGTTCTTCACCGAATGGAACATCACAATGAAGATGTTGTCTTTCTGCAAGTTCTCCTATTTTAATAAAACGCCCACCAGTGATTTTAATTTGAAGATCCCAACAAGAACATTTCTTTAAAGTACCCAACCGTAGTTGATGGCCAATCATTCATAGAGCCATGTCCAGTTTGTCTCTTGCCTTTCAGACTTTTTTATATGGGACGCATTCTATATGGGACATCATTGCCATTGTAGATGTTATTGTACGATGTTGCAATGAATCATCGAAGTCCTCGATTTGTGAATTTCGAACAATCTCTCACATGTCATTCCTCTCACCACTTCCAAGGTTTAAGTAAAATGTGTAAGTGTCCATGAAACAAACACCAATCTGACTCTCTTCTTTTTCTCCATTATGTATAACATCCATAATTGCACAGAAGCCGGGCATAATTTTATAACCTCCCTGCTGTAGTTCTTTTCTTGCAGTAGAAAAGTAGCCTATTGAGAAAGACAGGTGGTTTGCTGAAACCAATTCCAGTAAAGCAATATTACTGACCATACTTTAATTTACTGATATAGTTGATAGAAATTCCTCCGAAAAGAACTCATCTTGCAGGTACTTCTTTGCAGCAATAAACATTATTTGGTTGTGTAATTGTAATAAAACATCATAGGTGCATGCAGAATGAGATCGATGCTCTCTTTGTATTAATAATTCATCCATCCATTCTTCAATGTGTGCATGAAATAAATAATTCCTCTTCCACATTGATGATGGCAAAAACATCTTTAACGTCTCATGAAGGATAGGACCATGCTTCCTAACTAAATATATCATATCAAACCTTTTCTTCACTGGGGCTCGTCCCGGTAGAGGTCTGTCCAGCGGTGGAATTTGGTCATCAAATAAATTGTCGTTTTTTTCACTTGTTTCGGCAATAGAAGTACTACCAATTTGCTACGTTTGATATCAAATAATCGCAACATCTTCATTATCAAAATCACATGTTGTTTGTTATTGTCTGTAATAATTGATGAAATGGGAAGTCGCTTCACGCTTCCTTGTAATGGTAATGGCCCTATTATCATTTTTTAACGAAAGGTCGTTTGCATGAACATTTTAGATGTAGTTTTTCACTTCGCATGATCTCTTCACGGCTTCTGTCATATACGTACTAAGATTGTAATTATTATCTAGCAATCGTGCCACCTCCGGGGAAAAGAGTGGGACCCGATTATAACTCTTTGATGTTGTCCAGGTTGACGTGGAACCTATGATGAAACCAACTTAGTTCAATGAGCAAGAAACACCATCTAAATGTAATGTAACATTTCTTTCAAGAACAAACTCCCAAAATTTATCAAGCTTAGAACATAACTGTTCAAATATTGCAAACAATTCACTCACATCTCAGTTTCACCATACTCTGGCCCTTTCCCAGAGTATTGATTTCTTCTTAATATATTTATTCATATGAAATCTATGCGATTGATCAATTGCTTTCTGAATAGACTTGACGAACATACAAAACAATGGTTCTTCTTCACGTAGTGCAGGCTCATACAACAGTGCTTTTATTCCCACCTTTAGGAATTCTGTCAATGTTTCTTCTACTTCTTTTATTATTGCTGGTTTCATTGAACCTGCATGCGCAATACACGCGTATGGACGATATTTTACAAATTATCTGCTTACTTGTAGCATGGGATTATGAAGGATTTTCTGAAACCAATATGAATTTGCCTTCAAAGCTTCCTGAGGTTTTCTTCTGACGAGTACGTCCAGAAAATAATTACATGCTTTTACTTTGTTAAGTACGGTTTCCTTCTTTCGAATGTTGTTCATGGTAGAGATCCTCGCACAGTACATGTGAATATCACATCTTGACATCACTATGTTGTACTCACGAGTACATTAGCACACCTTAATACTATCGAATGACTTGTCTCCCATAGTACTCTCCTTCAACATTGAGGCCAACCTGCAGGTACCTTCAAACATGACAAAATTTCCATGCCAATCTCTTTAATCTGTGCAACTGTTAACTTCTGGAAGAAGAGGGAGCCTTTTAACATCAACTGTCACAGCTAAGGATTATGGCTATGTACATAACCCAATGTACATAAGATGAGATTAACATTGTCAAGGTGGTCTTAATCACATGAATGGAAAGACTGATCTTGGACCCCAATTTGCATCAATTTTACAATTATGGTAAAAGTTTTGTAATCCTCGAGCACTAGTTTCGTGCTCTCTATGCCGGGATCTGATGACTCCAAATCCTCTTCTCTCTCCATTGACGTGTTATTACTACATGTAAACATGGCGCAGATCTTACTCATATTAAAACAATTATGGTTTACCAACTATACTTTGTAATAACCTATACTTGTTGAAGTTGTGGCAATATTGGTGGACACCAATGTTACTTTTTGATGGGAATTCAATATTCGTTAAGAACACGGTCGGCTCGAAGATGTTTGTGGTAAAACTAGTGCCATTTGTTTAGACCTCTGTATATTTCGGAATATACATGACAAATGCGGATAAAAATAAAATAAAACATTTTCAGATCAAAATATTGTACACGTACACTACGTTCAAAGTCCTAGGTTCTTTTCGTAGTCGTCGTAGAATAAAAAACTTTGAGTAGTCGTCGTACTCTTGAATAAAATTTTACCAATTTAGTGCCCCGACGTTATGGTGAAATACGGATGCATTGATACTGCTGAGAATAGAACTAAATTCTACATGTTTTCCCATATAAATATTTTTAAATTGGTTTTATATTTGTTCAAATGTTTCAATGATTGTAAGGTGCTAATCCAGTGCGTCGTCTGTGATTGAGCTTCAAAATCATTACGATCAGCACCATCATTCCAATATCATGTAGCAACCACATCACAAAGACCAGCCCCACCCTTACTATTATGATTGACAGGTGATTAACAGGTAACACCTAGAACAACACCAACAATCTCCATCACATTTGGTCAAATCATCTCAATAAACTTCTGTTTTCATGACCACTTCCTGTGAATATCATTTTTTATCATCATTTTTATCATTACTATATTAAAGATGAATATATTCATAATTCTATTTTCAACCAAGAAAAGTGCCCATTTACCTTTTACTGTTCCATTTTCATTATCAACTTTCTCTAAAGTTACGTCACGTTTTCGCCGCAAAATGAAAACAGATGTAATGGTACATTACCAAGAGAAGATGAATCAATAAATATGGAAATTATTTAATAATTGCCACTATTCGTATTTTGCTGTTGTAGTAATTGTTGACCTGATGATACGATATCGTAGATAATTGATTACTATAAAGAATAATATGTGAGGAACATTTTAAAAATAAAGCACGTGTAACAGTCATTGTAACACGTCCATCATCATTCACATTGGGGGTATGTACATTGATTGAAAATTCCTTTGGAATTTTAGATGTGTGATGGAAGGCATGACGTAAAGCGTCAGTGAGTAATGTATGATATAAAAATTTCCCCATTTCTTCCCTGTTATTAATATGAAAACTATTTGATTTATAGTTATAGGCAAGGTAAAATGAAGAAGTATCAATACAATGTAAAGCATATGTCATTCTTGAATCATGCGGAAATTGATGTATATGTTTGGAAATTGGTGGAGTAATTAACTTACT
>JAULBU010010168.1:8695-24358 GCA_032358235.1 Odonthalia washingtoniensis
TGCCATTATTTAAGGTAGTACCACTAACAGTTATTACCATTCCTGCGGTCAGTAAGTTTCCTTGCTCAAACAAGAAAGTATTTCCTGGGTCTACTGGTACATCTTCTACACCTACCCCCTCTTGTGGTGCTTCAAACAAATAAGGTTGCCTAAAGTTAACTTCTACATCATTTAGCGTAAAAGGAGTTCCATTCTCTACACAGATAACAAAATTATCATCGTCATAGTCGGTACTTAGTTTTGAATCATCAGTTATGGGGTTTCTTCTTTGCCTTTCTATAATATATCCACTACCGATATAAGGAGAGCGTATATCATAAGTGTTATCGTGGAACTTAATTGGGGTCTTGTAGTTTATCTCCGTATTAAATTCATCTAATCCATAAGTGTCCTCTTTAGGGTACTTAGTGTAACCTACGTTAATGTCAGAATATATAATGTCGGCAGCGACTTCCTCCGAATATGTATCAAGACTTAATTCTTCGTCTAAAGATATAATCTCTACATCTTGATAAAAGTATTCCAAAGGCTCTACTCTTATTACGGTATTCGCACCTTGATATTCGTAGCCAAAGCCTATCCCATCAATAGACCTTAATGTTTCCATCAAATCCCTAAACGTAGTTGTCATCGTGGGGATAGCTACGGTTGGTTCTGTAATATGATTTACATATCTAAGAAGTAATCCACTTGTCAACACTTTCTTTTGCCCACAAACACTTGTGTAAAAGTCTGATTCAATCGCAATCTCGTTATTAGAAATACTCGACAACACAAAATCCATTGTGTCCTTAGTCTCAAAAGCATAGCCTAATGAACTCTCACTATTTGTTGTTGCATTTATTTCTATTTTAGTGTTAATATTTTTAAGATAAGCGTTTATGCCTTTGTAGTTTGAACTTGAAGGCTCAACAGTAAACTCCGCAAAAATATAAATAGGTTGGTTAGCCAAAACAAAGTGTGAGCCAGTATAAGTCCAATTAAAGGTGTAATCTATATCCTCTAAAGCATTTGGTGGGTTAAACGCTATTTCTTCAAGCGTTGTCTCTGTTGTGCCTATAATCAACTTCAAAGCCATACCCCACGTATCAAAATAGTGGATTGATAGGCTTATTAGCTTTTTAATATGTTGAGCCTTAAACTGAAATTGAGTACTTATATCAAAAGCGTAGTTGCCCGAATAAGAAGGCTTTATTATAAAGGTCTTTGCAACCAAAGGGTGCGTCTCCGAAACTCCCAATGGATATTGGTAGCTAATGTCAATATCTTTCTTTTGTGGAGATATAGTGTTAAATTGAATAAAGAAGTTCGTATAAGAACCATTTAGTTCTGTCCAATCCACTACATCTATTTCTTTCTTTTCATTAAGATAGGTCAACAACAAGGACTTAGAATGAAACGCCATCGCCTTGTGTTCAGGTTGCAAGGTGCTAATATCTGTTCCATCAACAGAGGTAAGGTCATTTAGATTTACCTTACTATCCCATCTATTTTGAACTAAACTTTCTACATTGCTTCTTTGTATGCCTACCTCAATGGTATTGTTCCCGTACTTAAATTTATTGAAGTCTAATCTACCCTCCCATTGTACTGCATCTTCAATACCAACCTCCACCATCTCACGAATAATGACGTAGGCATCTTGACCAAAGGTAGCATATTGCTCTTCTACTATCTCTTTACCCTCGTTTTCATGTAACTTGATTACGGTATTGTCAGCCCCTTCAAACAAGAAGCCATGCCATTGTAAGTCTCTCTTAAACGTCTTTTCCAATCCAACCCATCCATCGGGTTTAGCTATCTCGTATGAATCAGTAGTAGTGATTAGATAGTAAGTCCTTCTTGCGTTTGCAAGTTCGTATATTGGAGTTACGCTACCTTGTTCTAATGCCTCTAAATTCATCTGTATATGGCTCTTTTTGTTATGTCAGAAGTCCTATTTCCACCCCTATGAGTGTTAGTACTACCATCACTATTATTTATCACTATCGAAGCGTTTTCAAATCCTTGGCCTATCCCATCTTTTAATGTTCTTCTCAACCTTGAAAGTTCCAACGTGTTGTTGTTACGCTCTCTTTCGTACTTATTCGTTCTGCGAAGATAAGTATTATTATAACTCCATTCAGAATTTATCTTGTCGTTATTTTTTCTTCTTAGAATATCGTTAGTTTCTGATGCCGTATAAATACGTGTTTTAGGGTCAACATAAACAACGGAAGGTTTATCAACCAAGGTTTGCTTTCCATCCTTTTCCATTATCTCCGCACCCTTCTCTCCTGCTATCGCAAGACCTTCATAGCTACCTCCTTTTCTTTTTCCTTTGGCGTACTCTGGAAGTGGAGTTGCTATTGCAGTTCCCAAAGCAATCAACCCCATAGCTTTAGCAATGATAGCCCCAGCAATTCCTCCTTGCTGAAAACCCTTCATTACTGCAATCTGATTATTTAATACAATTTGAAAAATACTTGACAACTTATCTCGTTTGTCTTGTTTCTTCCTTTCTTCTATAATTTTCTTTTGAAATTCACGCTCAATAGCAACTTGTGCCTCTTTGTTGTCACCAGCTAAAGCAAGTTCCCTATCCTTTTGCCTTTCTAACCTACCAATATCCCTTTCACTGTATGCTTGCCTTAAAGATGATATAGAATTTTCTATTTGGCTAATCAATTCCACAGCTTGTGTTGCATAATTAATTTGCTTGTCTATTTCTTCTTTTTTCTTTGCCGTTATTTTTTCTGCATTTACTGTTGCGTTTTCAGTTACTTTGTTGTCTAATTCTATTTCTTTTGAGGCTAACTTCGCCTTTATTCCTTCAATAAGATTAGAGTGATTCTTCTCAAAGTCTATCAGTATATTATTTTTAGCTTCCTCTTTAGCTACCTCTGACATATCAGAATTGTATATCTTAGTTAAAGCATCGTCCTTTATCTTTACAATCTCCGATTCTTTTTTTCTAAATATCTCTACAATTGAGTTCATGTTCATAGAAATTTCTTCTATGTCGATTCCCAATGATTGTGAATCAAGACCCATATTTTCCGAATCACTAAGCCCTCTACCCTTGAACAATTCGCTCTTGTTTTGTCTCTTTACTGCTTCTCTGTTTAAGGCTACACGAGAAAGATTAGTTATCTTATTATTAAGGGCTTCTGCTGTCTTAATATCCTCTTCCATGTCTTTCCCAAAACCTGCAAAAGCATCGTTAAAGTCTTTTTTTACTGCATCATAGTAGTCTTTGTAAATCTTTTTCTTTAACTCTAAATTATTTGTTAAGTTTTGGTTTTGTTCTGCTTCATATCTTGCGAAGTCGTCAGTAAGTTCTTCTTGCATACCACCATATTTCTTGTAGTATCCATTTGCAATAGATATTCTTTTATTAGTAAACTCACCTTCTATTTGTAGTTTTTGGGCAGCGAACTGTTCATCTGATAATAACCCCTCTAAATTACTATTTTTCAATAAAGCCAAAGTATTCTTTTCGTTAGCATCCAAAGTCCTAAGTTCTACTTGATAACTTTTTCTTGCTGCTATAAGTGCCTCGTTTGCCACTTTTTCTCCTGCTTTTAGTGCTTTTGCATTGGCTTCTTCATCCACTTTTGCTTTAGCATCGGCAGACTTCTTTTTTAATTCAATCTCTCTTTTACTTTGCTCTCTATGTAAGATAAGCATATCGTTTAGGAGTCTAACTTGAACCGCCTTTTCCTCTACACCATTAGAATTTCTCATTACCCCTCTTTGTGTAGCAATATCTTTAACCCTACCTTGAAAATCCTTTCCTGCAAAATCAGCTTTCTTCTCTGATAATGCCTTTTTCTGATTAGGGTCTTGTCCTGCCTTTGCCATGCCACTAAACATTGTTCCTAAAGCATTATATTCCCTTGCAAGTGTGAGTAGGTCAGCCATCTTATTATAGATAAACGTTAAAAAAGACCTAAATCCACCAGTATCAGAGTTTATTATTTCTTTCCAAGCATTACCAAATCTTGCCGTTGAACCAGTCAAGGTTTGTGCATTTTTTATGGCATCATCACTATAAACCTCTTCAAATTTTTTGGCAAGTAAGGGTAGCACATCGGCAGCCATCACTTTACCTAACTTCATTTGCTCAAATAACTTCTCCGTAGTTATCCCTAACGCCTCTGCCGTTAATCGAATAGCAGATGGAAGCCTTTCCGCTAACTGCCCTTTAAGTTCTTCTGACTGCAAGGTATTCTTTGAAATCATCTGACTAAAAGCCCTAAACATTCCACTTGCATCGTCTACTGTAAGTTGCATTGCTGCTGCTGCCGTAGCTATGCCATCAAATATCTCTCTTGTTTTTGCACCCTCCAAGGCTGTACCCTCTGTTGCTCCTGCAAATAACTTAAAGTCTCTATTTAGTGATTCTATCTCTAAACCTAAGCGAGATGCAACTTCACGCAAAAAGTCAAGGTTAATACCAGCGTCTAAGGCACTTGAAGAAACATTCTCAACACCTATCTGAGACCTTCTAAGACCTTCTCCAATAAGTATAAGCCCATTCAACCTTTGCATTGCTTCTGCTACTGCTATAATAGCGATACCCCAAGTTCCGAATGAGCCAATAGCACCACGAACACCACCAACCAAAAAAGCCATTGCACTTGAATAGTTACCAACGTTTCGGGTGTTTATACCCATTTGGCTATCCACTTGCTTTAAGGCATCTTGCTTTTGCTTTATTGATTTAGTAAGGGCATCAACCTTTGTCTTGTTAATATCAACCTTGCCGTTAGTAGTAGTAAACGCACCTTCAAGGCTTTTTAATGCCTTAATATCTGCCGTTAATGACCTTTGTAGTTCATCATAACTACCTTTGGCTACCTTTATATCCTTAGACGCTTGTTTGTAATTAGCAGAAAGGGTATTTATTTGTCGAGAAGTATTTCCAATCGCTTTTTCAAGGGCTTTCATACCCTCCGTTTCCTCGTTGGTTTCCGATTTTAATTGCTTTAAGGACTTGATGTATTGCTTCTTTTCGGCTTCAAGTTCCTTTATTGTCTTAGTGCCTACCTCGTTAGCTTTATTTAAAGCATCGGTAGCTGACTTTACACCCTTTAAAGCCGATTCTAACTCACGAAAATCTTTTGCTTGACCATCAAGTGATTCTGATGGGTTTGTGCCTTTTATTGTAGCAAGTAAGGCTCTTAGTTGTGCATTATACTCCTTGGTTCTATCTCCAAGTGTTTTCATCATTGCGGAAGCCTCTTTATCAAAGTCTCCAAATGCACTTTTTAGCTTAGTTAAATCTTCACTAAGCCCTTGAAGGTCAATAATATCTTGGGGTCTAACTGGATTAGCCATCTCTTATTAATTAGCCACGTTTCCCCTCCGTGATATTATATTCTTTTATTGTATCTTAAATTGTAATCATAAACAGTTAATGACCCATTACTTCTGCCATCCCTTCTTATCGGGTCTGCCGTATATCCCCCTTCGGGTTGCATAGGCAAGTCATTGATATAAAGTTCACTACAAGTAGCCATATCATGTACGGCTTGGTGTTCATCTAACGACAAATTTAAGAAATTTATTTTATATAAATAGTTTACCTTGTGATTATATTCTCTTGGCAATTCTGAATCGTTGTCAATAAGAATATCCTTTGTACTTTGGAAACTAATATTATTGAAGTTACATAGTAACCTAAACTCTTGGTAAAACCCATCAAGTTCTGTATTGGTGTATTCTATCTTGTTCTTAGAAAACTTATGCTTAAACTTGAACTTTGCGGTATTACTTGCACTTGACATAACCCATAGTGGATTAGAATATATCGTTTTAGATGTATTTGTCATTTTTAGCATATAGAAACCATCCGCAATAGCTGGGCAAGTAGCCGTATAATAAAAGAACTGACCAAGCATCACCTCGCTTGTGTAATAATCAACAGTTCCAAAGGTGTGTACTACAGTTTTGTTTAGGTCTGTCAATGTTAATGTGTAAGGTTGAGAAAGATGCAAAGGCAAACTTTCATTCACAACAAACGACATCGTATCACCGACCTTCCACGCCACATTACCAAAAAAGCAATTGGCTTGTACATTGAAAGGTAGTTCATCTACCTCTGTGCTGTCGTGCCATGTAAGAAGATTAGCCCTGTTTATTTTCATTTCTCATTGACTTTATATCGTCATCATTCTTTTTTAATGCTACCTCAAATTGGAATACAGTAAAACTCCTTGCCGAAATACTATTCTCTTCAAAAGATAACATCATTTTTTCATAATTCATTTCTAAAGAGAAAATTATATTATCTGGGTTTGTCGGAATGAATACATTTGGTCTGTTTAAGTCCAAAACCGAACCACGCCACATCATTACCCTTTTCTTATTTTCCTCTGTCTCTTCTAATATATACTCTGCCTCTGCAATTAGTAGGCTCTTAATTGTTTCGTTGTACCCTCCACTATCGGCACTAAATTTATTTGGGAAATATCCCTTTAGCTCAGTATCTACTTTTTTTTTACAAAAGATAACTTTTGCTCTATTTCGTCTTGGCTAAAATTTTCGTTTATCAAGGCAGATACTTCATCAACCATAGATTCACTTATCGAACCATAAACCTTACCATCTATTTCTTTTATGTAGCAAGCAAGTTCCATGCTTGACCAATCGACAACTTGTTTTATAGCTTCAATGCCCATCTCTGCGTTTTGTAAACACACCAAGGCATCGCTTGACTTACTTAGGTTAAGGTATTGCATACCTTGAACAATATTGTCTCTTACAACGTCTATTTCAGTACCTACGCCTAATTGCCATAAGGAGTACTTCTGCCCCCACATACGCCTAATATTAGGCATTTCATGTATTGATTCAAAAAACTTAAAGTCCATTTATTGTTAGTATTGTTTTTGATATTACAGTTGAGACTAAAACATCAATCAAACTATCTCCAAAGATTAATGATAGCCAAAAGCAAAAGCAAAAGTAACAAATATCTTTCAACTTAAATAAATCTGCCCATCTTTCGAATAGTTTCCATTTGAAAGAAAGCATAATAACAAAACAAACTATAAATGGAGTACTAACACTCGGTACGCCCTCCGTAATATATGGTACAATTAAACCTAAATGCTGCATAAGGAAATTTCATTTGTTGAAAATCAGTAAAATTAAGACCACTAAATACTTGTCGGTAATCTTCATCCACGTAGCTATTAATCTTGAACCCATCTACATTAGCCAAAGCAACCTCTACTTCTCGCTTTAGTGGCTCTGTAAATACATAATCAAGTGTGTTGTCTATCTGTGATAAGTTGCAAGAAATAATCAAGGCAATATCCCTTTCTTTCCTTGTCTCATAAGTACTTGTAGTTGGCTCTTCTTCAAGGTATCTCTCTGGTGACGTAGCCATAACAATACTTACGCCTACCTCATTGTCTTGTGGCATCGGTGTATAATACTCACCTTCTGAAAGATAAATCTTTGCATTGAAAGTATTATCGGTAGTTTCGGGTAAAACCCACGCCCTCTGATAGATTTGTGTAAGCCAAGGAATAGAACCTAAAGCAAGGTTTATCCTCGCTATTGCCCTATCTAATCCTATTGGAGATAATATCGGTGATTGATTATACACTACTCAACTGTTTTTTTACTACAAATATAATATCTTCTAACAATATTTCACCAACTTCTCCACTTTCTATGTCTTTTCTTGGAATACCAACGATATTGTCACCATATCTTTCGGTTAGTTTTACTGTTTTTGTGTCGGTAGAGTCCATCTCAATAACACCTTTCACGGATTTCACTTTTAAGCCCTTTCGGAAAGCACCAGTATCTTTTAGGTCAACTGGATTTAATCTACCCTTGTATGCTATATTACGATAATTGCCTAATGACTTCCCCTCGGTGTCAGCACCAGTATCTAATTGTAAGGTGTTTAAGTCCTCCAATTGCTCCTTGTTTTTACTAACGGCATAATCTATTGCGGTAGGTATATCTATCGCATTAAACTTAGGCATAATCAAGTGACTTATAATATCCATCAGAATGAGCCTGTCTTTACTCTAAAGCGTGTTGATTTTGGCATACAAGTACTATCTAATGTACTCATATCTAAACTTACACTATCTATTCTTTTCTTTAACCTATCTTCTTCTGTTTTAATGAACGCTTGTATAGTGCCATTCGCTAAAACTAAACCTCTGACGTTATTGGCAGTTGCGTTGTCTCTTGTAGAATTTATAATGTCCTTTAATATAGAAACCACAAGCATCTGCTGAATCAAGGGTTTAAACAATGCCTTTTGCTGAATTATCAAGTCAGTCAAGTCACAATTAACGGTGAAATTCATATTCATCCCGAAATTATTTCCGTTTATCACAATCTCGTCACCACTTGACCAAGATAGTTCACTTCCAACAAGATAATCTGCCTCTACATAAAAAGGCTTTATATCTACAAATGCACTAAACTTTTGAAAGTAAGAATAAGAAACATTATTACAACAACCCAATGTAGGAGAAACTAAATCAATATCTCTTTTTATCGCCCTACCAACCAAATCAGATTCGTAATACCCAATTATGTACTCATTAGTGGTTAATTCAGAACCAAACACGATAGGGTCTATCGTAAATTCTACCATCTTGTAAGGAGTGGTGTAACTAACCGTTTGAACCGCTAAAGGGGTAGGGTTGTTCGCTTGGAATATATAAATATCAAGGTCTTGTGCATCTGTCAACTGAATAGCTATTCTATGAAGATTAAACTTCATATTTGGTCTAAGTACAAATATCTTATAACCCACAAATCGACCTCGCTTTTCTACGGTGTCATTAAGCCCTCTACCATCGTATAAGAGTACATTGCTTACGATTGTCTTACCTTGTGCGGAATAACCCATCTTAGCGTCTAAAACAGCCCTTACCGACTCGCTATAAGCGTAGTTTAACTTACGTCTTAGGTAGTGACTATAAAGATTCGTTTGTAGAAAATAAGTAGTATTAGTTGGAATGTTATTTGTGCTATTAGCAATGCATCTATAAATAGTAGAACCACTCTTTACCAAGTCGTCTTTTCTGTATGCAACAGTAGTATCATAGGGTCTTATTTCTGACTCCTTTGTGCTGTATTGGTCTAAGCCATTTGCTGATTCATAAATATTCCCATGTGTGAAAAATGGGTGTAAATCACTAAGTACTAAACCGCTTGTGTTTTGTGCCAAATCAGCATCTATCTTGGGTAAACTTGATGATGTTTGACCAATACTAATTGTTCCGAAGAACGCTTCTTTTATTTGTTCGCTATTTATCATAATAAAAAAAAGGGGAATACCGCAAAGTACTCCCCTATACGGTTTAGAGTTTAATACTATCTTAGATGTTTACTGCAAACTTCACAGCACCTTGGGTAGTGTCAGAAGAATAAGCCTCCAAGAAAGCGAAACTTGAATAAATCAAATAATGCTCTCCGATAGTTGCAGTCAATCCTTCGTAGTCAGCACTTAGGTCAGTACAAGCCTTTTTGTAGTGAACTGTCCAATCTAAGCCGTAGAATGGGTCTTTGATAGTAGTCCAATACTCATGCTCTCCAATTCTACCCCAATCGGCAGTTCCGATAGGTCTGTTCCAGTTCAACATACCATAAGTACCGTTCTCAAAGATATAACGTACTTCCTCTGTTGTTGCAGGAGGTGTTGCGTTATTTGTCAAGAACGTGTTGAATTGGTCGCTACCAGCCAAACCACCATTGAAACTCTTGTTCTCGGAGTTGTTCAAACCATACGCTCTAGAGAGTAATGAAGTGGTAAATGCCTCTGTGTTTGCTACTTCTTTGTAACCACCATTAAGATTCAATTTCTTCAAAAATCCTGGCATATAACCATAAATCTTTTGTGGGTCAAGTCCTGCTTTCAAGGTTGCAACACTTGAAGCTACATCGAAGTAGTTTGAAGTTGCACCAGTGATTGCGTGTTTTGTTGCCTCTAACAAAGCAACAGAAGCTACGTCAAGTCTATTGAACACTTTCTGCCATCCCATGAACATAGAATAAGCCATAGTCTCTTGCATAGTAATCTGATTTCCGTAGTGGATTTCAGGATATGCCTTTACTGCAAAACCATAGTTTGAATAACTTGGAGTTACCACTGCGGTTTCGGCAGTCTCTCCTGTGATTGTGCAAGAGTCAGCATCTACATCTGTTGCGGTGTATTTCTTCAATACGGCAATTTCCACATCTTGTCTTACTGATTTTTTTGCTCTTTCTATCTCACTTGGTACAACCAATGAGTTTGTGTCTGCAATAACCGCTTCCAATGCTCCGTAAGAAGGCATTCTTTTCTCGTTTTTGTCGTTGAACGCTGGACTTGATAGTCTGATTAGAGCGTTCTTAAAGTCTGTTGCTACGTTGGTACTAGCCATGATTTTGAGTTTTTAAACGTTAATTAATAAATTAAACCCCTTTTGATATATCGGCTTCCCTTCGCCTTACAAGCCTACATTTTCTTGGTAGCCTGTTCCGTATTCTTTACTTCCCAGAACCCACCCTTTACTTTCGGCATAACTGTCGTATTGTTCCGATGTCATCTTACCCACCGCCGCAGCCGTATTGGGCTTTTCTCCAAGACCACCTTTCTGCTCTTGTTTCGGTGCGATAAATATGCCAAAGTTCTTTTCAATTATCGCCTTTGGACTTAGGTATTTATTTGTGGCAGTATCTAATAATGGGCTTTCACCTTCATAGAATACAACCTCTCCCTCGTTGTCCTTAGCTAAGAATCTTGATTGGAAATCACCTTGTATTGTTCTTTCAATCATAGACCTATAATCTGATTTTGCTTCGTCAGTAGTTATGTGTGAAGGATAACTTATATCTAAGCCCCTTAACGCTTCTCCTACGATGCTGTTTTTCTTAAAGTCAAGTATTCGTGTCTTTTCACCTTCTACTTGCTCTGTTAGTTTCTTTTCAAGGTCAACCGCTTTTTCTTCATACAGCTTTAATCTGTCTTTTAGAAGTTGTTCGGTGTCAGACCCTTTACTTTCTTTAAGTGTCGATGCGCCACGCTTAATGTATTCATAATACTTTTCACCCTCGTTCTTGGGTATGCCTGATGCTTCTAAGAAGTCTTGTTCCACTCTTGAAGCAATCTCTGAAACTCTGACTTTGATTTTTTCTTCCACGCCCGATTCAATCTTTTGTGGTAGAACGTTTTTTTCGTAGTTTTCTAAGAATGACTTCTCTTCATCTGCCGTTCTTACTACATTTCCCCCTTCTTTTAAGATGCCAACAACCCCTGTCAACAAGTCCTTATCAGCCATTATAGCTGCTTTTAATTCTTCTAATGTCATTCGGTAATTTGTAATTGTTGTTGAGTCGCTACCACCTTGGCAGTTTCTTTGATTACTTCAAATCTAAATCCCAATTTGTGAATGATTGGCTCTTGTTCTTTACCCTTGATTACCAACCCTTTATAATGCTCTTCGAACAATTGTGGGTCAATCTCTTGGATTCTTTCAGAACCTTCTTCTTTGTAAACCCTTCCCCCCTTTCTAAACTCCTTCCACAACTTTACCTTTATCGGCTTGTGGAGTTGGTTTAAGGCTTCCGAGTCCGTTGTCAAATTTCTTGCTCTTGCCATAACTATATAATATTGATTTGATTGCGTTTACTCTTTCTTTGAAATCTTTTTCTAATTGAAAAGATAAGATGCTTCCATTTTCTCTTTCAAACTTATTTACCCTTTCAGCGAAATTCACTTTTAAATCCCACTCCTTAAATTCTATCAGTTCAGCCGTTACCCATAATTGGGCAGTAACCAAATCTAATGTAGGCAAAGGTTCAAGGTGTTCAAGTATTTCTAACCTCTCTCTCTCCGATGGCTTACCCTTTGTCGATGCTTGTATCAATGATTTATTTCTCATTAATACAGAACCTTGACTTGCTCCTGCCTCTTTGTACAACTTAAAGTTCTCTAAAACTGATTTTTCATCTTCAATAAAGAACTCCGAACCAAATGATGCAGTACAATAAACCTTCTCACCTCTTTTAAGGCTACATAATGCCTCTGTGAGCCACTTTCTTGATACAGACATCTGATTGGCTAACCACAATAAAACATTGCGTTCTCCTTCGTATTGTGACTGTATCTGACTTGCCACTGGTCTTTGTGCTATCTCCTTTTCTTGTGGTCTGCCAGTTGCTTTACGATAGATTCTATCTTCTAATCTTTCAACCTCTGATGTGTTATAGTCCAAAGATGAAACGTCAGGGCTTATAACACCAACAGGGTCACGTAAATCTGGCTCTGTGTTGTCGTTAGGTGGTGTAACTTCTATTACCGTTCCTGCCCCAATCATAGGGTTCTTAGTGTTTTTCTTTTCATAGGCCAAATACATATCTTCGGCTTCTAACAAAGTCTTACCACTTGAAATATAATTGTCTATGATTGTTTGCCTATCATATTCATCGTCAGAGCTTTCTTCGTACTTCCAATAGATAGGAAAAGAGTTGTAAAGGTCTAAGTGTTCCTTAGATGTGTACTTCCTAACATAAGTGTCAAGCGTACCCAAAACAGAACTTATACCACTTCTCTTTACTATCTCGTTAGAGTTGCTTAAAGGTTCAAAGAATAAGAAGTTACAAGGGCTTTTACCTAAGCCATGAGGTGCAACTTGAACCAATTCTATACTTTCGCCTTCTTGTGCATATTTGTAGTAATTAGCACCATCGCAAACTAAATAGTATTGAATCTTGTCCAGCTTTTCTCCTAAGATGATAACAAAGTCAAGTTCTTTACCTTTTATCTGCAAGTCGTGAACCTTCTCTATGCCAATAGTATAAAAGAATGGGTCGCCTTGCTCTCCTACTGGTGGCATATCCACCATAATAAGAGTATTAACATCGGTAAAGAGTAAATCCAAAGCCTTCTCACTCCAAAAATCAGGTTCGCCTGTCTTGTCTAAGAATTGCTTTAACTCTAATTTGTTGTCTTTTGTATTTATATCAAAGTACGAATCTTTCGCCTCAAAGACTTTGGCGTATTGGTCTTTGATAGAGTCCACTACACTTGTTGAGGGTAATGGATATTCTATCAAGGACTTAAATGTGTCAAACTTTCTATCAATAAGATTTTTCTCCACACCCTTAAACCAATCTCTTGAATAAGGGTTCTCCATAAGGTCTTTCTCTGACATCGACTCTATGGAATGGAACTTTAATCTATTCTGATGGTCTATCGCCTTCTGAATCCACTTCTTGTTCTGGGGATTCTTTATTAGCTCTACTATTTTTTCGTTTGATAAGACCATCTTTTAGTTCAAAGTTTTTATCTTCAAGTGTCCAGTTTTGTAAACCAAGTTGTTTTTCGTAATTCAACAAAGCGTTGGCGTGTTCAATCGAAAAATCATGCTCTTGGTCTTTCTGTTTTAATTTTACTGTAGTCATTATACTGCTGGGTTAGCAAGTGCAATCGGGTCAAAGGCTGCATCAAACGTGGTCATCTCCTTAGACCAATCTTCTGCAAGATAGAATCTAAATGCCCAAACGTTCTCTTTGTTTCTTCCTTCCGTAGCTACGTCTTTTATTACGAAGTTATACAAAGGAAAACCATCACCCGTTGATTTTGCCGTTACTCTTGAATTTCTACCTAAAAAATATCCTTTTACCGTAGTATATCCTGCGGTCTTTGATGTCAAGGCTGCCAATTGCTCCAATTTAGTAATCAAAGCAGGAGGTGTATTCTTGAACATACCCTCTACCACAGTAAATGAGTTACCTAAGTATTGAGGAATACCATTAAGGTTGTTCTCATTAGCTTCTTCTTGGTAATCGCCTGGGGTGATAGTCAAATTTGAAATCAAAGGAGTCATTCTAAGTCCTGCGGTAATCTTTGCCGTCCAAGCTGCTTGCTCATCAATATCCGTACTTGCGTTCACATCAACGGTAAAGGCAGCGATACTTGTAAGGCATATAGCGAGTTTTTGCGTTTGGTCTATACTTGACACACAAGTCTCATCCGTAGATAACAAAGGAGGAAATGACGATGCTGTACATTTAAAAGCGTCAAAAGCCATAATATTAAAATTTAATGTTAATTAATCTTATTCTATGAACATTTTCCCCTTAGTTCTTTGCACAAAACTACCTTTATAAGAAAAAAGATATGAAAACACTTGTAAATACATGAACAATGTAGTACTTTCGTGTACATGGATAACAATGAAGAAATAAAACCAAAGGATTTGCTAAGGTTGGGGCATTACGACAACTACCGAAGTGCAGTTAATAGTTTAAAAAAGGTTAAGGATGCCTTTGGGATAAAAGCGTATGGAAAAGTGTTTTGGTGGCAGTATGTGACTATTCACAATAAAGGGGTGTCTCTTAAAAAGCTGATAGAGATATTCAACAACGCCAATGGCACTTGGCAATGGAAAGAAATTAAACAAGATGTAATAGAGGGGAAGTTTTAACGACTCCTTACCCCTCTTCTCTTTGAGTTACCAGTACGCTTGCCTGTATAAAACATTGTGTATATTGCTATTCTGATGGCATCTACGCAATGGTTGTTGATAGTGGTAGGTGTATCGGTAATCCTTCCACCACTCATAACATAAACATAGTTATTTCTCTCGTAAAGTATATTCCTACTATCCCTTCCAAAGTAAACCTGAAATTCGTTTAACTTCCTGATTCCTGCTTTTATACTATCCTTTCCTTTGATGC
Organism: Odonthalia washingtoniensis; assembly: GCA_032358235.1. Lineage (NCBI taxonomy): Eukaryota > Rhodophyta > Florideophyceae > Ceramiales > Rhodomelaceae > Odonthalia > Odonthalia washingtoniensis. The sequence continues at coordinate 23,384 of JAULBU010010168.1, forward strand.
CTTTTCGGATAGTCCAACCATTTTCTCTGAACTCATTCAAAGTCTTAGGTTCGTTAGTGTCACACACAAGTATATCTGTTTTCTTTACGCCACAATCTTTAAATAAAGCCATCAAGGTTGAGTTATTAAGTCCTGCCTGATAGATTAACTCCTTCACATAAATAGTTCGCCTATCAACCCATATCTCCACTAAAGCAGTTGGGTCATTACTGTACCCCAAATCTAAGCCGTAAAACTTTGTGCCTTGTGGTCGCCAGTCAGCTAACTCACCCCACTTAGGAAATACCAATAAGTTTTCAGGTGGCTTAGGGTCTTGTTGATACAAAGCATTAAAAGTAGTAGGGTTATCCCTCTTGATTTGAAGCATCCTTTCAAGCGAATGTCTCGCAGGCCACAAAACCTCACCTTCTTTCCTGTGGTCATAGTCACTTACAAAGGTATCTTTGATAGTTGGAAACCTTATAACCTCCCACTCCCCTGCTTGGGCTTTCATTAGCTTCCCCGCAAGGTCATCCTCGTGCCACCTCGTCATCAAGAATACTATCTGTGAGTTATTATGCAAGCGAGAGTTCGCAACAGAGTAAAACCAATTCCATCTTTGTTCCCTGATAGTGTCCGACTGTGCCTCATCCATATTAGAGTACAAGTCATCAATCACTAAAATATCAACAGGAGTACCAGTAAGAGGTGCTGATACAGCCGTAGTCTTAACAAATCCCTTAGTGGACTTAAAACCCTTGCCTCCATCGTGCTTGACCGCTATATCAATCTTCTCAAGACTATTCTCTAATACAGCCAAGTCTCCTGCCTTTGTACCTAACATAATATCAGGAAATAAGTTTTGATACTCTGTACTATTGAAGTTACCCTTTATGTCTCTATTAAAAGAAGAACTCAACTGTTGCCCATAACTAACAACAGCAACCTTCCTGTAAGGGTTTCTACCTATCGCAAAAGGAATAAACATACGAGTAC
>JAULBU010010179.1:4303-24358 GCA_032358235.1 Odonthalia washingtoniensis
TGTAATGTCATGAGTACCGACTGGACGATCCAGACGTGGAGTTGTGGTTTCATCCTTTTTCTTTTTCAATAGTTTCAGGAGTGCAGCCACTTCTTTCTCATTTAACAGACCATCATCATCGAGATCAAAATGTTCAAAAAGACGTGATGGTAAATGCGGAATTAGAGATGAAGGTACAGTGTGTAAAGTGGATTGAGTTGTTGTGGATGTTTGTGTAGCGGAGGAGTTGGATTGACGGGTTAACGTGGATGGTAGGGTTAGATGAGAAGATGTGGTTGCTTTTTGACTTAAACTGTTAGTTGGAAGAGCATTTGAAGAATGATAACTGAATAAAAGAAAGAATATGATGACGGAGACGGAGATGGGCATGAAGTTACAATGTCGCAGTCGTATTGATCGACTTGTCGACCTGTGGATGACGTTCATGACTGCCAAGAGAGGTGATATGGACGATGAAGATGAAGATGAAGATGAAAAGGAAAAGGAAAAAGGAAGAGACAACGGGCGGGCGATGACAGGAGTGCGAAGAAATCGATTACTGAATGGAAGCCATTTCGTGGCTGCTTTGAATTGTTTGATGGGAAAGATGTTCTCTTTTAGGAGAATAAATTAAATTTTGTTTAGATCGTTTCACGCGGTGTTTGAAGATGTCTAAAACAGGATATCGACCCTCATTGATTAAAGACTTCAGTAGACTTCAGTTTGATCCACACTGTAATGTGTATTCCTTAAAAACGATCAAAACTCGTCCTACAGTAGTCTTATGACATAAAAGACCAGTGTCATTGTGATAGAGAACACGTGTCACATCTCTCAGGACTCCGTTTATAATTAAAAACGTTTTTGATTTTTGATTTTTGATTTGTTTTCCAAGCGCTGCTGGCTATTGGACAAAATTAAATTTGACAATTTAATGTTGTCAATTTCATGTTGTCAATTTAATGTTGAACGAACCAGACGAGCTCAGTCTAATTCCATTCAACTTGCGTGCAACTGTAAAAATGTTTTCAGTATTCGACAGGAACAAGACATTCAAACCGCGTCGCAAAACAGAATCATCCAACACTCGATACGAAGTGCACAAATTGGCACATGAAGTACTCAAACGTTCATTAGACACTGGCAATTTACGAGAAGCTGTGAAAGTACCTGATGGCTACGATGTGAATGAATGGATAGGCGTGAATGTCGTTGATTTATTCAATCAGGTAAATTTAATCTACGGCTCAATGTGCGATAAGTGTACACCGCAGTCATGTCCAGTGATGTGTGCATCGGCGAAGTATGAATATTTATGGGCTGATAATGATCGCCATAAAACACCTATTAAAGTATCAGCACCGAAATATATTAATTTACTAATGGACTGGGTAGACAAACAATTATCGAATGAAGATTTATTTCCAACTCTAGACGATTCTAAATTTCCTGATAATTATCGTTCAGTTGTTAAAACAATTATGAGAAGATTATTTAGAGTTTATGCACATATTTTTCATTCTCATTTAGATGAAATCGTCGGATGTCGTGCAGAAGCTCACCTCAGCACTTGTTTCAGACATTTTATGTATTTCGGATGGTTATTCAACTTATTGCCGCCAAAAGAACTTGAACCTCTCAAAGATATTATATCCTCCCTTTAGTCAGAAAAAATTAAAAATTAAAAATACATGCTAGTGTCAAAATCATTATCGCCATCGTCGTCATCATCTCCCCCGCGTTTCCTTTTTCGTAGCATCTGTTTCTTATTAATAGCCCGCCCACCAGTATAAGAACTGGCTCCTTCGCGAATTTCGAAAGGCATTAAAGGTTCACGTGTGAAGACACCCACATTTTTAGGTACCCAAACTCTATTCTTGCTAGTCCCAGCTCCAGTAACGGAAATCCAACCAAGTCCACTCAGTACGACATCAATACATGATCGTTTCCAACCCTCTCCGGTAACATTGAAAGACTTACTGCTCCATTCACCAAGTCGTTCATACCCTTCCAGCGAAGAAGGAGGTGCTAACATTTTCCCAACATGCCTGCGTACAAATTCATCGGCATTCTCAGTTCGTCCAGGATGTACTTTTACTTCACGTGAGAAGAAACAAGTGAAGAAAAATGGTCGCCCTTCTACTAATTCAATACGTGCTAACCCTCCTATATACAATGCTTTGTTCGTACCTAACCGGAAAGTTACTTTTTCAACGCTTTTCGAAGGTACTACACTTCGCAAATCTTTCTCACTAAGTAGGTTTGTTAATTGATGTGTAACCATTAACCCTGGGGTGTCGAATAAATTTATGTTGTTTCCTAATGGGATTTTCACAACGTCCAACGTTGTACCGGGGATCACGCTGGTTGTTAACGCGTCTTTAGAAGACTCCTTTTTCGATTTTCTTTGCTTTTCATTCTCAACAGTCGCCTTAATATTTCTATCCTCGTCATCCACCACCACCTCATCATTATTATCATCGAGTTCATTAAGTACGCCTGCAATTTCATCATCAACATCATCTTCATCATCTTTTTCAATATGCACTTGCGCAGTTTGCGTCTTACCCAAAGCGCCACGGCTTCTCTGTCGTTTAATGAGATGATTAATGAAAGAAGACTTACCTACGTTGGCGGCACCAACGACATAAATATCAGCTCTTCTTTTACGAGCAAGTCTAATAGCATCAGCTAATAAAGTAGCAACACCCGTACCTCTTATAGAAGAAATGAAATGTATAGCGTCTACATTTTGCATACGTAAGGAACGACATTCACGCTGAATCCACATCTGTACACGAGATTGTTTATAATCTGGAGGAAGTAAATCGGTTTTGTTTAATGCTAAAATGATAGGATTTTTAGTACCGACTATATCACGAAGTGCTGGTATGAAAGATCCATGAAAATCAAATATATCTACCAAATAAATAACTACTACATTCAAAGATTGTAACTTTTGTAAGCATTTTCGAAACATTGCAGGTGTTAATTCAGCTGATTTTACAAAGTCTTCTTCATCTTTTTGTTTTTTCTGTGATTTATTTTTTTGTGATTTATCGAAACGAGCTGTTAGAACAGCAGCATTTTTAGTAAGTACTCGTAATCGAGGGTCCAATTCTCCGTAATGAGTAAGTCGATAACAACGTTGACAAATTGGAGACTCTTGTTGTGTTCGTTGTGTTGATTTTTTCGAATTGACTGTTTGTTCATGTTCAAGCTCATGATTGTCGGTAAGTTGAGTGAGAATTTGAGAAGGTAAGAAACCAGGTTGTGCAGGAGACGCAGATTGTAAATTAATACCACAACCAGAACATTTATGTGATGGTGATTCAATGACTAATTCAGTTGGTAGAGATGTTAGAATATCCAAACGTCGGATATGTTTCTGACGATGCTTTTGAACATTTCGTTCATGTTGTTCACGACGTGATGCAGTTTCGGAAGAAGAGTCAAGATCTTTTTCTAAACCATCAATTGTTGCTTCGAAGGCAGCTAGTAACTCATCTGGAGATAATTTTGGTTTGTTCTCAGAGTTATCTGAATCTAGGCATAGTTTAGTTGCAGTGTGATGATGGAGACGTAATTGTGGTTTATGTTTTGGAACTGTGCGTGGATGACGACGAATAAAAGATGATGATGATGGTGATGACGAGGAAGGATTGATGAGGAAGACGTTGTGAATGAATAAAAATGGTGACGACATTTCCTCCTTTTTTCTCTTTTAAATTCTTTGATTTCAAGACCTCTTCTATCTCACGGTCGGTCGTTGCAGAAGGGAGAGCTCTCAAGAATGAAAAAATTGATCTCAAACTTTATACACGTGTCAATACGCGCCAAATTAACTGATTTGTTTACAGTGCTCATCTGTCTTCGCTTTACAAATCAGTTTCACAACAAAGAAAAAAGATAAAAGGTCTTTTTCTAACACGACACTCACACAACTATTCAACATAAATTTGCCATCATTCCACCACCATATTAGAAATGACGGACATCGACGAGGTTATGTCGAAGCTGATGGAAGGAAATGGTTCAAATCCAATGACAAGCCGCTTTAAAGAATACGCGAAACAAATAGATGAAACGGTACGTTTATATTTATATGTTATTCATTTCAAATTATGAACAACGAATCTAACGGATGTATGGTAATGCATAGAATGACAAATATGAACGGATTGTGAAAGCAAGTCGTGATATAACAATGCAAAGTAAGAAAGTAATATTTCAATTACATCGTATAACGGCAGAGAATCATTCACAGGTATTGAAACAAGCATATACTTCAATAAATAAAATACAACAAATAATGGTAAATAGAATATTATCAGAATTACCACCTGATGATTTTTATCGTTATCACCGTGCATACTCACCTGGAATGCAAGAATATATTGAAGCAAGAACATTTTTATCTTTTTGTGATTCTATTAATTCTACTTCTAAAATGGTAACTATGAGTGAAATTGAATCGGAAATAACAAAAGCTTATATTGATAAAACTGAAAATAATAATATTAAATATGGATTTAATTTGATTGATACTTCAGATTATGTTCTAGGTATAGCTGATCTTACTGGTGAATTAATGAGACGTGGTATTGCGACAAAATCTCAAATTGATGCAGTGTATATATTGAAATATTTACATAGTATTCAATATGGTATGGAAGTTCTGGTAAATGCTAAGAGTCATGTAGCTAGAGATTTTTATTCAAAAATGAAAGTACTCAAACAAAGCGTTGATAAAGTACAGAAAAGTTGTTTTAATCGTGCTGTCCGTCTCGCTGAACATGTCAGTAATAACAATCTTTCTCATGATAATGATAAACAACGTCGTAATTGTGGCAATAATAATGCTAGTGGTAGTGATGATGTTGGGAGACAACGTAAAAAACCTAAAGTGGAACATACGTGTTAACTTTTTTTTAAAAAAAAGTAATTAATTTTGCTTTTTAGTGAGAGAACAAGTTTGTTGACAAAGAAATTGGAAACGAGAATGTGCATCATTCCATGAAATTGATTTGAATTGTTTAGAAATTTCAGCAGGTTGTACATTTGGCGCAAATGATGTGAAAATATGTGCCAATAAACAATCTTCTTTAAAAGTCCAACGTTTCTTTAAACAATGTTTTTTCTTAACATAGTTTTTGTTCTGTTTCTTCCATGTTGAATTTATCTTGAGATTTGGCTGTGGTTTTGGAATGCTTGAATTTGAATTGTTCGAGTTACAATTCTCATTGTGATTTGTTCCAGTTCCAGCCGTACTCCACGCTGTTATGAATGAACGTATTGGGGTAGGTGGTGCACTGGGAATTTCTGTTAGCACAGGTTGCTCATCATCGACAAGCCGTAAAATGTCATCAATATCATCTTCATCACATTCTTGTTCCGATTCAAGTATATTGGTGTTTGATGTTAATTTCAATAAGAATGAATGGATATTTAAACTGTGTTCCTAATTTGGGTACATTACAATGATTGTTGAACACAATCTCAAGCCGATTCGTCACGTCACATTTGAGCATGGGCCTACGTAGCTGTCATCCGCCCTTCTTCTTCAAGAAATGTTGCTTGCTTGTGAAATGAAGATGTTGCCAAGATAGGCCACTACAGGTGACACCGGTTTCAGTGAGCCTTCCCTTTCGAAAGACGTTGCTGAAAGGAGATGGGGAGAAAGGGGGAGCTGAGCAGGTGGGCTGAGCATGTGGGGCTGAACAGGGAGGGTTCAGTTAAGTTAAAAATATAGTTGTAATGTCAGTTAGTTACATTTTGCCGATTAATCAAAATTTGATAATTACGTGATACACGTGTATGTATTCAACAATGCACAATACTACCTGAAACGATTCTATTTAGGAACCCAATCATTTTATTTATGATGGGAACAAAACAAGGGAAATAATAATAATCCCTAATAATAAAGTTCTCCCGCAAGCTTGAGTTTTGAACGGTTCCACAGCAATCAGGATAACATAATCGATAACAACCATGCAACAGCAAGATATTCCGCCGTATCTTATGCAATTACCGCAGACTAGTCAGCGACAAGATGAACAAGCGCCCACACAGTATATACATATTCGGAATGTTCCTCAGCACATAACGCAGAATCATTTACTTTCAACCTGTATTTCATACGGGCCCGTTACTAATATTTACATCTCACCTCAAAATAGTAACAATCATCGTCATCAGCGGTATGCGTTTGTCACTTTTGAATTCCAACACGATGCACACCATGCTGTTATCAATTTACACCGTTCGCAATTCTTTGGTAATCTCATCTACGCCCAATTCACCACAGGTAATCGAATTCCTTCTGTGTAAGATGTTCAAAGTTTTGAATAATTCAATTATTTCGAAATTGATGAGTGCAACTTTGCCTTAAGTTTTCGTGTAAGCATTGTACAACACGGAGTACTGTAAGCAAGAAGAAGTGGAACTCCACTTTTGGTCCTAAATATACCAGTAAACTAAGGTTGTTGCAGTATCATTGCGTTGTGTTGTAGACTTGTAGTGTACAGGCTGCTTGTACGTCAGTGGTTACGTGTATACAGCAACGGCATGTCTTATTTGTTTCACGTAACGGGTAGCGTGCACACCACTATTTAGTAACTTTTCGTACATTTTTTTTCCACGTGTAAGCATTTATAATGACGTACACAATTGAAAAATAATAATAATGACACAAACATTTATATTTATATTTTAATATACGTTGAGCTTTTTGGGCTGATCAAAGGGAACAGCACTTCTAGCAGCTTTGTGTGTATCCGCTTTTATCCCTTATCCTCATCCTTAACCTTGTTATTGTCTTTTTTTTGTGTCGCGAAGCGTGTAGAGAGAGAGAGAGAGAGAGAGAGAGAGAGAGAGAAAAGAGCTGTTTCCGCCCGCTGACAACCTTCGTTACCTCAACCTCATTTTCAACCCACTACATCTCAAGTCAACGTCACGTCAACGTCATCGTCAACGGCAACGGCAACGGCAACGGCAACGGCAACGGCAACGAAATAAAAATTGAAACCAAACCTAAGCATCGTCACCATTACGTCCATCATCAATAGGCAAGGTGAAGGAAGGAAATCGTGGACAACCCATACGATCCAACAACCTGCCATATTCGCAGCGTTGTGCATCCCCGATGACGGGCGCCCACCCGGCACGCTATGCAACCACATCAGCTCAGGCAGGTCGCTCGCGTGTCTGGTGCGGTGGATTATGTATGACTGGACCTGATTACAGAGGCACAATACTAACACTTATAATAGCTATTTTACTATTCGCGGCACAATGTTCGGTATCATTTCCATGGTTAGTAGCGAATCGGACATCTATAGCTATTCCACTAATTATAACCATGGTTATTTCTTTTTCAATCGCTGTTACCGCTGCTTACTTAGCGTCCACAACAGACCCCGGTATTATTCCGCGTTCAAATGATGAGCCTTCATCAGTTACTGCTTTCCCAGCAGTTCGAGAACGGGTTGTTAATTACAGGGGAAGACCGATTACTTTAAAATATTGTGAAACTTGTCGGATTTGGAGACCTCCCCGGAGCAGCCATTGTGCTACGTGTAACAATTGCGTCAGACGTTTTGATCACCATTGCCCTTGGCTTGGTAATGACATAGGATTAAGGAATTATAGAAGTTATTTCTGTTTTGTTGTATTTGCTTCCATATCAGCTGCTATTGCTATCACAACGAGTGTCTTAACTTTACATTGGACGACAGCTCATTTTCGGATCGAACATCCTGATGAAAGTTATGGCGAATCTATTTTAAAAGCTTTTCGAACAAAGGGAACAGCCGTTAACATGTTCATTGTGTTGTTGTGCCTGTTGTCGTTTTTGTTCACGGGCGGATTGACAGGGTTCCATGTTTATTTGATGAGCCAAAACGTGACAACCGCAGAAAGTTTCAAAAAGAGAGCTAGGAATTCCGCAAGCCCTAAAGATGAACTTAGAGGGTGTTCAGCTATGTACATGTTACAAGGTACTTTTAGACAGGCCTCGGCCGTCACTGAACATCGTCTCGGCCCAGCATACCCGGAGGAAACAGACTTTTTGAATTTAATCGAAGCTCAAGTCGCTGAGGAAAGAGATGCTCAAGCTTCTGTCATGCCTCCTCCTAGGGTATGTGCCGTACAAATACAGTCTCCATAAAAATCATTTTAACTTCCGACAATCTCTCCATGTATGTCTTTTACAGTTCTTCACCTTCTCACCCTACTCTCCTTCAAAAAACATCGAAGCCCCGCCACACCCCAACGTTCAGCAATCACCCTTTCCTTATAAAATTTCTGTGTGCCTTGAACAAGGATCCATTGTCTCTTACAGGATGCTCCCCAATTTTTCAGTATCTTGGAAGTCTAAACGCTCTTCTGACGCTCATTGCTAACATGCCGGCTGATAGCCATATACCACATCCATATCCATTCGGTACCGGAGCAAGTCAGTCACTTGACAATATTTTCAGTTTCGGAGGTCTTGACGTTGACAGTCAGTTATATGTCACTAATGTCGCGAAGAGACGGACACCGGATGGACGACCGACAAATCGTGTTTTTTTCCTTGACAGGGGGTACTATATAAAAGGAGAACGGAAAGAGAAAGCAAGGTAGTCGTGGGACGTCATGCTTTCAGTAGACCGAGATTAAATTGCTTCAAATGCATGATGTATGGATGATGCCTGCATGTCATACACTGCATTTGTGGAGAAACGATCAATGAAAAAAGGAAATGATGCATGACATCAATGCCGTCAAAAATATAGGCAACAATATGGTGACGAACCTGTTATTCCTCGATCATTTCGACAACGTCTCATACCAATGAAGTGAGGCTAAATAAAAAATGAAAGCAAAGCAAAAGAAACAGATGATGCTAAAATTTAAAATAGTATGAGGCATGACAGAACGAAAGTTTGAAAAAATAAAATAGATAATTTTATGTTTTCATGATCAATTTCGGTTTTATCAGCAGTTGGCGATGTGTGCGGCGAGCAGCAGGCATTGAAAATCGATACCTCATGTATTTGCTGTAGTGAATCGGCTATCTATCGATACTATTCCGATGATGCTCGCTTGTTCCGTGGACCCACTATACGTACCTTATGACATCATCTACTCAATTCCCGACCATAAGCACGGCTCGAATCATCAGCAGTATCGACAGGCGTTGTAAATTGGAACACTGGTTCAGCCGCATGACGAGCCGTTGGTTTCGATGATGACGCCACCTGCAGCCGAGGCAACTGATGAACTTTCCATAGAGATGTCTACATCCACTTGAATTGGAGACTCATCTTTCTTCCTGCTTTCTTTCTCCATATGTCTTTCTTTCCTACGTCTCTCTCTCTCTCTCTCTCTACCCCTGCTTCTAGCCCTTCTTTCATCGCATTGCCGTTGTTCCGTGTCCATAGTGAAATCATCCCTGTTCCTCCATGTTGTTGTCCGTGTCGCTATCTTGGCGTCTTCCCTAGTTCTTTGGTATGTCGTTCGGAGGTGGAAACTTTGGCTCCACTCGTCGGTTGTACTCAGCAACAGAAGAAGACTAACGGATTTCAGGTTGTGCTATCATCTCTATGTCGGTAATTGTGATAATTTTCATTACGAGTAGCTTGTAAATGAAATGTTAGCTTTCTGGTTTGGAAAATTATTTTCTTTATATCATAATTTGGGAGAAAGAATAAAAAATTGCGGGTGTCGCAATTAAAAAGTCTGAACAATTTTTGAGTGTCCTCTTTGACAATGATAGCGGTCTTGGGTTTAGGTTTTTTTAAATGGGAAACCCTTTTTTAAAAGGGTACCAATTTTAAAAAATTGGTTGATGGCATACAGAAGAGCGAATATAAATGCATGACACATTTTGCATGAGCCAATGACAAAGGGGGAGGCGATTACCTATTAGGTTAGTACCTACGTCTCTGTTGAGTCATCATAAGCTGCTCAGTGTAATTTCGTAGTGTTCAAAATTTCGTAAACATCTGACGTACGGCTGCGGTGGAGGGAGAAAAAGAAATTTTTAAAAATTCAACCTGACGAAAAATTAGTGTATGATAAGTGTTACGGACACGTCTTGCGAAAAGGAAAAGTAAAATAAATATCTATTTTGATGAAACAAAACACGTGGCTAATCGAGATAGCTGTAATGGCGAAACTATAACCAACACTTTCGCCACCTCATAGTAACCGAAGGACAAGCTATAAAAAGCTATCGTCCAACGAATCGAATCGTAAAAGGAAACCCGAATCTCCCTCCCTCCGTAAGTATACTGTGTAGACTTCGTAGAAAAAACGTGCATCGAGTCTTCGACCGACTCGTTCTCCGCTGTTGCGCAACTCCGTCGACGGAGCAGGTGCGCCAAAACTAGAGTTTTAACCTAAAGAGAATGATTAGAGCACGTTTTCAAGTGGAATTTGTTCTTCCACTTGAAAACGCATTCGCAGATAATATCTGCATGTTATGCAGATGTTACTACACATCTACCAATCAAATATTTGCACACAGCATTAAAATAGTAAATCAATACGTGTAAAATAATTCAAACATAGGACAGTCAAATAAATTGTTTCTTTCACAACAGTAGCGTTCTAAGCCATAGTATCCTAAGTTTTTCATGTCACACTTCCTTTTTTTTTTTGTGTTTTTTTTTTTTTTTTTTAAAATAGGCCATCGGCGGTATTATTGGTACCGAGAATTAATCCAACTTGATTTATTTCATGTTTCTTGTATGCTTCACGAGCTGCAGATATATCAACCATGAGCCGTTTTTCAGTAGTATGCTTTCCTTTCGTGATCGCATCAAATAATTGTTTTGAATCAGTAAACATGTGCAGAGGTAGAAAGCATCCCAATATCTTACACATATCACGCATAATTATGAAGGATTGGTCGAATACATCAGCGAATGCGTAAACCTCCCCACCCCTTATCGATCGAACGATCCACTTAGACTTCTTACTTGAATAGTCCAATATATGTGCATTGTTGTTTTTATCACATAGAAGAATTAGGTATCCTAATTGTGAAGATAAGTCGTCATTATTTGAAAGAGCCGCATTAGAATAAACACTCATAACAAGAGATCCGGTACCAAGCTTGTTAAACTTAAGGCTGAGAGCACTGTTTTGTTTAACCATTTTTATACCTTTGTTAAAGTCCACGATCTCATCTTTACAAATTGAATCTTCGGTGACTTTTGCTGCGCGGTTGATTATGCAACATATATCTGATCTAGTGTAGAACATCCATGAAATAATTGCTCTAGAGCTTCTAAAATCATGAAAGCTGCAATTATTCGCGATAGGCATGATAAGTTTCGCGTAGCGTTCTTGAGTTAATATGAACTCTCCTGGTTCCAGTGTACGAAAAGGACATCCAAAGAATTCAAAGTTATCGTAGAGACGAGATTTTGAGTCAAAACTCTTCAGGCTTTTCTCCATGACTTTCTGGAATGCTTCTGTTCCAGAATTGAGGTTGTCGTCGACATATAAACCTATTAAACCTTCAAGAGTATCTCCCGAAAATTTAACATAGAGATTAGGATCACTTGAAGTTGATGAAATTCCGAGCTCATCTTCGATATTAAATGATACTTTTACGCCCCAACAGTATCCTGCATCACATATTCCATATAACGGTCCCAACAACTCGAGAATTTCGTCTTCTTTCATGCCCAGTATTTCAATATATTCCTTTTTTGGTAGGATGAAGTTCTGACGGCTCAACATATCCTTACTTTGAACATAGGCCTGATTGACGTCGTGTGAAAAAAAGAGGAAACCCTTTACGGCAGCGACAGAAAGTATTATTCTTACTGAAGATTACCGAAATGTGGTTGCATCATGAACCATGTACGGATTGTCGTTATCAAGGTGATTTTGTGCTATGTAGCGGGCTTTTGGTTTCTCATCGGGAATTCCAGTAATTTTTAAAGCTAAAACGAATTGTCCTTCCAGTATATTGGCATCGTTCTTGACTTGTGATTTAGGTATAAACTTCCATAATTTCCGATTTTTCAATCCTGTGATCTCCGATACCTTGGCATTCCGGAAAGAAACGTCCGTAGATCGTGGGTCGTTTGGGTTTATGAATCCAGCGACATGTATTCCGATGTACGAAGAATTTTGTTTGTAGTATGACGATGCATTATTCGGACTCGGATCCGTTTCTGTATTGAAATACTCCGCTTCTTGAATGACTTTAATGATGAGATTTAGATCAGCATCTTCTCTTTCAACTGGGACTTTAAGGAACTCTGATTCAGTCAATAAGGACTGCTCTCCCTGTTCAGGATTTATTTAAAATTGAGGATATTCGATGATTCGATTTTACATATCTTGGAATGGAGTATCAACTTCTGGAATTATGGGAATCGTCTCGTCTATGTTAGTTTGATATGGTTTTACCTTATCAATGGATGCACGAATCAGAAGATCACCGGTATCAAGAAGAAGCATTTTTTTTGATCTGCTATGACAAATGGTTCCACCCACCTTCCAATAGGCTTTTCTCTATACATTAGTACTTCTTTTCCAATAATAATTTCTCGGTTGAAAGCTGCTGGTACATTGCTCCGAGATGCATTTCTAAGTCTTGATTGGTGAGATATAATGGACATATATTTTCTAGCATCATGCATATATTTGATACGAGAAGAATTAATTGGAAGGTCTTTTGGGGTAATGGTATCCGAGGAACAAATCCAAAAACAAGTAAAGTTTGTACCAGACCCGAAGGACCGGCTGTATCATTAATATATTTTACAGCGAGTTGCAAGGCGTATGGGTTTGAAAGCGTTGAATTATCGATTTTAACCGTATTGTAGACTCGGCGCAAAAAACATGATACCTATCTCCAACTCCTAGCGCATTGTGACTTTCGACTCCAGATTGATTTTCGCTAATGTACGCCATTTGAAGCAACCTATTCCATTCAGCAGATTTTAATTGAGGTCCCTGGTCCGCTGATCTTGTATCGGGATATACTATATATGTTGATACCCATATTATCAGAAAAGCTTCCCAGACCTTTTCTGTGCTTTCATCATCTAGGAAAAAAGCGTCGCTGAATTTCGTATCTTTATCGACGACGTGCAGTACCGATTTTTCTTCTAGCCACATCAATTCTAGGCAGACGGTGCGATTAAAAAAACAATCTTGATTTGGGATAGCAACTCTAAAACGATGAGGCGCATCAGCCTCGTGTTGGCAAACATCACAGGTGGCTGATATTTTCTCCAAGTCGGACATAATACTTGGGGAAGTCAAATCCGGATTTGCCTCCTTCATCACAGAATATAACTTCTCAGGATGTGGATGATAAAAATGACGATGAATTCTTCTAAGTTCCATGCTGGTGTATAGGATATTCATTGTGCAGGATATATAGGCATGGCCGTTTTTTTCGAGAAAGTGGAACAGCCCAAGCGTCTGATTTTGGTCCTACTTCATCATCAGAAAAATCTAGAATCAGGCGTGAAGTGGTCATGACATCAAAACCAAGAAATAAAGGGACATCTATATCAACTAAATATGCGTCAAATCATAGGAAGAAACTTTCGGAGATTGATATACGGAAATTAAGCTGACCAACACCTCGATGTTTCTGTGATCCAAAGGTATATAAAAAACCTTTTCTACGGTCGCAAATACAATTTCTTCGTTCACAAGATTAGCACGAGCTTGTGCTTGTAGCTGTGCGACGACCGTCTTTTGCGCCCTGGAGTCAATGCAAGCACCTTCAAATTTTTTAGAAGGTAGCAAATTCCAGTCATATTCAAGAATATAATTGTTGTTCAAATCTTCATTAGGGGAATTTGTGATATCACCAGTCTTTTCGAGTGTACCGCTTAGAGCAGACTGAAAAATGTCAACATCATCATAGTTATCATCATCATCTTCACCATCTGACGATTCCAGATATCCGTCAAGTTTTCTGCGTAGATCTGCCAATACCATGTGAACTGAATATTTTTGACCATCTTTATTTTTGTAGTATTCAAGTTTACGTGAAGCTTCCTTTGCGGCATTGATGGGTAATTGGCATTTAGAAATTGTATGGTTTGGATTATCACCGTTAAAACAACCAGCTATATCAAGTGGGTTGAGTTTTTTCTTTCCTCTTTTTGGTTTGGAGCTCTGTTTCGAACAAACTTCGGATTTCTACCATATCTTCCGTGTCCCAGCATCATAATAATATGATATTGTATACCAATTGCTTCTGGTGGATTTGGTGGACGGGATTGGGAAACTTCATCTCTTGCGATGGCGATCTTTGCCTCTTTGTATAATTGCAATGAAGCTTCAAGTTACCCATATATCATTTGAAAAGTTAAATTGTTAGTGGCTACACGGCTTAGAGATTCTTGTGACTAGTTGAATCCAACAGTTGAATTTAGAAGGAATTCAATTTTATGAGCATCTCAACGGTGTGATTGTGGAACTTGACGTGAAAGCTTCGTGACTAACTTATAAACTTTTGCTAGAGCCACTGAAATCTCATCACCTTTCTTGACAAAGTCTGATACTCTAATTGAAGTCCAATAATTCTTGACTCTTTTTGACGTACGGGGGAATTATATTCCTGGTTCACCATCTCGACGGCTTGCTGAAATGTCTGCGCATAGTTTGCAACTTTTTCCAAATAGAAACGTTTAGCATCCTTTGATAAAAGATTATAAAGAAACTGGAGCTTCTGTTGAGGATTCAGACTGTAGTCAGTAGACACATGCAAGTATTCGTCAATATATTCCATCCAGCATTCTCCAAGTTCTCCGGAAAACTTTTTATCAGAATCTTTCAGGCGCATTCCAATATCATGAGCGAGACGGCCGCCACTATTTCGGAAGCCGTAATCATTGTTTCCTCTTGGTGACTGATCCATTGATTGAGATGGTGCATCTGTATTTCGGAGGTCTTGTCTGATGCGTCTAGAGGCTGCTATAATTAACTGAGAAGTCTCGACGGAAGTTTCACGATCTTCTGGTTCATCGTAAAGACCATTACAAGCGTCATAAAAACTCTTCGAGAAGAGTGTTGTTGAAGAGCAGCACCTCTTTGGTCCAAGAAATTTCGCAACTCTCCCCAGACTGATGGAAGATCACATATTTATTTAGAAAAAAGGTTTCCTGGGGGAAAAATTTCTGCCACAACCTTCTTCAACATTGGTCCCGAAAGTTCTGTATCAATAGATCTCATTGAAATAATGAAACCATTTTGTGTGCTTGTAAAACCCCAATGATTCATCTGTCACGTTTCGCATAAACGTAAACCCACCATGTCCATCGTTCCCACTTGTACCCGCTTGTTCTGACATTTTTTGATAAGTTCACTTTATCTTTTTTTTTTGTATCATTCTTGTGTGAAACCCTCCCTTTTTTTTATGTTTTTTGTAGCCCGGAACTGCCTGCGATAAGACACCACGCCGAGTAAAGTTCCCCTGTTGACAAAAAAATCAATAAATTGATCTTATAGCCCTCGAGGCTAACACCCGATGTTCTCAAGGTGAATGTTCAGCAAAGTCAGAGAACGAACCTCGACCCAGGAAAGCCTAGAGAGTCTCGGTTCAGGTTAGACCAGTAGGTGAGTAAACGACTTTTGCGGTCCTTCCCATATACTTTTGTTTCAAGTCTCCAATCGGCTCCCTTACGGTACTGACAGCCAAATGAGCTACGATAAAAATATAAATTCCTTCCCTCCTGTGTTTCTAATATTGGTTTTTGGTTTGGTTCTTGTTATGGCTTTGGTTATGGCTTTGGTTGTGGATTTGGTTTGTGATAACACAGCGACAACTAATTAGTGTAAGTATACTGTGTAGACTTCGTAAAAAAACGTGTATCGAGTCTTCGACCGACTCGTTCTCCGCTGTTGTGCAACTCCGTCGACGGAGCAGGTGCCCCAAAAGTAGAGTTTTTACCACGTAATAAATTCTTAAAATTTTCTTTCGGCCAACGCTAAAGAGAATGATTAGAGCATGTTTAATATACAAAGTGAAATTTGTTCTTTCACTTGAAAACGCATTCGCAGATATGCAGATGTTACTAGACATATACAAATCAAATATTTGCACACATCATTAAAATAGTAAATCATAAAACCCTTATAAAATACGTGTAAACTAATTCAAACACAGAACAATCAAATAAATTTCATAACTAAGAGTACAGATAAATTGTTTCTTTTACAACAGTAAGGTTCTAAGCATAGTATCCTAGGTTTTTCATGTCACACCCTCATCCTCTGCTTCTCCTCCTACAGATCAAGCTGTTCAACGTCTCCGTCATAGCAAGCCTTTCAAGCGTTACTTCCATATACCCCAATATTAAATTTTAATGTTGACTGTAGTCAACATTAAATGTGCGGCCATGTAAATTTGGCAATATAATCACCCAATCCATCTAATTTGGGCCATACGAAGCAGACATCGTGATGAATTCAGCGCACTTAGAATTTCTGACGGATCTCATTTTTCATGGGAGTAATGGCCTCGTCAAAATTGGTCAATCATGGAAGTTAAACTGCTCCGAAATTTCGTTATATTGACTACAGTTATAACATAAAAAATAAATTTTTAATTGAAAAACATACTTTTCATCATTGCACATGTAAGGACTTTCTCGGTAAATGACCTCAATGTATCAATTTTTACAGTGGCTGTTCAACCCATTTTTCGTGGTCGCAATGAGATAGATGAATGAAAAATTGACCAACAACTAAACTGAAGACCTGGCCACGTCCTGACGCATAAGTGAACCTGGCACAGTGAACAACTGAAGGAAGACAAATAACCCCTCTTACAATCAATAAAGACGCCTAAAAGTGCACAATATGCTAAATTCTGCTGACACGGGGCGTGGCTTGGTACGTCTGTTCGTAGCTTCACGATTTCATCCTTGTTAAAAAACTCAATACGATTACGTCTACATTCAACAGCCCTACCTTTTCGAGCAGAAACATCATGTGACGGAGGATATTTGTCGTCATCTTCAGACACTGAATTTACTGCTTCTGCACGACGAGCTAAACCATCTATATAGCTTAAAATTTCACCTGTAAGATCGAATTTAAAATCAACTAATGACTGTTGAGAATTCATATAATGTCTATATGAATCCAATAAACGAAACACCTCCTGCGATTCAAGTAATTATTCACGTTGTAGCATCCTCCACCCCATGAATACATTGAATTCCAATGTTTTAAAGTTTGGGATACTAGTTTTTGTTCCCATTTAAGATGCGATGTCGAAGATCGTATAATTGCTCTTCGTTGTGTCACTCCATCTTCACCACCTTTGGTATTTGAGTGAAGACTTTGTGTACCATTTTTAAATATTTTTATAGGTGGTGAAGGGCCTTTGTCGTAAAAGTATTGATTTACAACTCGCCAAAATGGTAGTTGAGATTGAATCTGTGGTTTATGATCGTCGGACAAAAACAATGGTATAAAATTTCCATTGTTATGTGCCCATTGAAAAAGTGGAGGCACAATGGAGCGTATTGATGAAAGAAATATATCTAAACTAGATTGCTCGCAATATACGAGTACCTTGAAAATTGCTGAAAACTCCGAAGCCCGTATTTAAATGCCAAAATTGACCCAATGATGTCGTTTGTTGTAAAAGATGACCAGCCGGTTCCTTAGCTACATATCTATTAAAATTTGAATCTCCTACTCTACAATAGATATTATCAGCAGTTGTAAGAGATACAATGTTTTCAAAGCTGTTTCGAGATACGGAAGTTTTCACCTCTACTGTTTCAGCTACCAGAAATATCCCATCCGAATGTATACCTCCATTCATGTGTATCTAGATGAAACGTAGAAACCTCTATATAAAATGTAGCAATCCCATTAGGAGAAAAAACAATGTAGTCTTCACTAGTCCTACCAATAATTCCAATACGGAAACAATTACGTTCTAATCCAGAATTAGATAGCGCAGAAGTGACTGCATTTTCCGTTGCAGAAACACGCATCATATATTTAGCGCTTCGTTTATAATTGAACCAGGAAGATACTAAACATTCCATCTATTTATTTGATGTCCTTTACAGACCCCCATTTTCTGAGCCTATTATATGTCTGTAAGTTGAATCTGAATTTCAAATGAGTCCAGAATTAGTTCTAGTTACTATAAATTGTCATAGAATAAATCAGTCTGCTGATATCTGATCAAAAGTCAGAAATGTACATTTTTCACTAATGAATGACTCTACTTTTTGCTGAATCGAATCGTTATCGGATATCATCGATGAAGAAGTTCCGGTACCAATCATGTTGTAGAAAAAATACAGTATATAATTATAGGTCTCTTGGAATTGAAATACATGAATTCAGCTTCTGATCTATACCTGCAGGGAAATCAAATAGAAACCGCAGAACTTTGGAAAATTTTTCTGTTCCCTGTTCCCGAACTGCAATTGCAGAAATATTACTACCGGAACCCCGCAGCAGTTTTGTAGCATGATATGTTTCAGGTCCATATTCTGGATCATCATTTGTAACGAACTGCATTTTCCTATCAAATTCATAACCACCATTGTTACTATTTGTAGTTTCTTCATTTCCATAAATTTAGGAATAATTGGCCATATCAGCGATTGTACTACTGTTAGTTTCAGGAGTAATGGTGTTGCCTACAGGATTATTATTGGTAACTACGGGAGGGAAAATTGGTTCGGTTACTGGTTGCTTATGAACGTTCTCAGTTTCATTTTCGAATGCTTCGATTTCGTCCTCTCTCTCTGGTTAGAAGTATGACTTTCCAACGAAAGGATGGCATTGAAGCAAATGTTCTGGAAATAAAAATAGTCTAGTTACTCCAAGATCAAACAATATGAACATCACGCTCTCCTTTCCATAAGCCCTGTCAGCTGTTACTACCAAACCTGTCAAAGAATTCTCCCCTCTCCCTTCTGTCAGTACCTCAAGCAAAATGTCGTATTGAATTCTCCAACGTACCTCCTCTTCTACAAAATTTTATACCCAATAAAACTCTGATAAACGAATCAGAAATAACATCAGCAGCATGAACCTCCTTGTATTCCATTCTCTGCAAAATAGTTTTCACTTGATTATCAACCGCCCTTGTCCCGAATAGGTCATTATCGAGGGTTGCGAAGAAATTACTGGTAGAAAAATTACCTTCCTGATATCGTGGAGCGCAATGGTTTCAAAATGAGAGAGCATCTGCATTTGATCTATTTGTGCGTTCCAATCTTGTGCTCCATAGTCACCACGACCAATGCATGAAAAAGCTAGAATATTTGATGAAATGAATCAAATTTCACCCATTAAAAGAGTATGTAGTCCCAATCCTCTAACAGGGAGACAGATTTCTCCATACTTACACCAGTGCAATGTGACCACATAAACAAAGCAATAAATCGATACATGTCATCAATCGTAATAGGTCTGCGATCTAACTTCTTGAATCGTATTAATTAATTCATCAAATCCAATGTTTGTCTTAGAACTTTATCCATGAACAGAATCACCAGTTGTGCCATTCCATAATCCGGGACGTCACGTACATCTAATTGTGTTTTCATTCTTTGTATTATGGACCGACAATACAAATTTTCGTGCTCCATATCCTCTAAAAAAACCGTTTCCAACATTAAATTAGTTGTTGGTTTTTTTTTGTATTTTCCACCCCTCCGCCGGGTTTGTCCTATTCCTACTTTAAGCTGTACTTACACCTCTCCATCGACCTTCCCTCGACTTCTTGTAATTCTTACTCCTCTTGTAGTTCTTCTGATTACATTCTCCTCTTTACCGCGTCCAATTCTCCCTCGTCTGACTCATCCATCTTGTACCGGAAGAGAGTTAGGTTGTTGCGATGGTGGTGAAGTTGGTAAAGGTTGAATGGGAAGAGGCAGTAAAGGATTCTATGACTGCGGTAGTAACATTGTTGGTAGAGATGGAAGTTATATGTATGTTGTACATTAGTTGGTACAGTTTGAAGCGGATTGTATGGTTCAAATGGCTTGTTGTTTGTAGTCATTGTTGAATTAGTTCACGAATGAATCGCTACCGCTTTCTCAAAACTGCTTGATCGCAATG